>QVRM01004827.1:482500-509104 GCA_003439945.1 Dermanyssus gallinae
GGAGCGCGTGAGCCGCCGCCGCCGCCACCCATTTAAGGGGCTGAGGTGTCAAGGTGGCTGTCGTTGGCCGACTAGCAGTCGATCCGAAGTGCTGAGGTGCGTAGAATTCGTTTGAGGAGCTCGTTTGAACCTGACAAAACAAAGAAGACATCACACTTCGGTCGCAGTAGCAGCCACCACATAGTTCGCACACATAGGGAGGGTGGTGTTCACCTGTCCTGTCAGCGGTCTGGCCGTAATACGCTAGCCACCCTGCTGGCGTTGTCGTCGTCGTCTTCGTCTAGTTCCCGGAACTGCCTTGTCTACTCTCTCATACGCCTCAAGTTACGCGCCCAAGTTGCTGTGGGTTCTGCTGCTGCTCTTGGTCTTTGTTGTTGTTGTTGCTGTTGTTGTGGTTGTTGTTGTTGTTGTTGTGGTTGCTGTGGTTGTTGTTGTAGTTGTTGTTGCTGCTGGTTAAACGCGCCCCCGCCGCGAGAAACAAACAACAGAATGGAGTAGAGTGTTGGTGTTAGTGTCGCTCGCTGGCGAGGGCATGCAACAACACATCGCCAATGGACGACGGATGTTTAGTACCGCCGAAGACTTTGATGCGTCTAAAATCTCTTCCTAGCCTTCCCCTCTTCATCCCGCGATCTCTCTGTCGCTTGCTCTTTATCTCGTTGCCTTGATATATATATATATATATATATATAAATATATATATATATATATATATATATAAATATATATATATATATATATATATATATAAATATATATATATATATATATATATTGAAAGAAGGACTTGTCCGTTTCCCTGGCCAAGCTGGTCCGCTTAGGTAGGTGGGGCAATAGCAGCAGATCTACCGCACCGCAAGGACAACAACAACATCACACCCGCAACCACAAGAACACACAAGAAGACGGCGGCGCTGTGGCTTCTTCGTGTTCAATGTGCGACTCTGAGCTCCCCGCCGCACACGTGCGTTTTAGTTGTCGAAGCACGCACAACAAGCTGCTTGGTATAGCTGTCCTGCTGGATGTACAAGTTGTAGTAGTAGTATCCGTAGTAGAAGTCGGAACTAGCCCGGACAGCAGGGGAGAAACAAGACAGTGAGAGCGATAAAGATAGAGTAGTAGAGATAGAGTAATAGACGGTGATCTCCTCCCGCTCTTACGCACATCACTCTATGGACTCACCGCTATGCGAATGAATGGTGGTTAGAAGTGATTGTTGTTGGCGATGTTATTGTTGGTGTCGGTTTTGTTGTTGTTGTTATTGTTGTTGTTGTTGTTGTCGGCGTTGTTGTTGTTGCTGCGCCAGCTATTGCTGCTGCTGTTGTTGTTGTTGTTTATTCTTTTGCTGTGACTTTGGTTGCGGCTGCTCTGGCGTTGTTGCTATGGTCGGTGTCGTTGTTCGGCGCATTGTTGCTGTTCCGGTGGTTGTTGTCGGTCGTTGTGGTCGCTGTCGTTCCGGCGGCTGTCGTTACTTCACTGTGTTGCTGTGTTTGTCCTTGCTGTTATTATTGTATTGTTATTGATGTTGTCGTTTTTGCTATTGCCGTTGTTGTTGCTGATGATGTTCTTGTTCGTATGACACTCCGTCGTGTCGTGGACCACCTATCTTGAACAGTGTGTCTTTGTTTGTTCGATACTAGCGTAGAAGACGTAGAGCATCGTCGGGGAAAAGTCCTGGGACAGAGAATCAGATCTACTTTGTAACAGTAAATATATATTTACTGTTACAAAGTAGAGTAGTAAAACGAGCACTGCCGAGTGTGCAAACGTATTGTAAATGATTAATAAATTATCCAATCTTTTCTATATATATATATATATATATATATATATATATATATATATATATATATATATATATATAAGGACAAAAATATATTGATGAGAAGCCTCCGGGCGTGGTCAGCAAGTATTAACTAAGCGGACCTACATAGACACATGCTTCGCAACAATGTACAAACTCAACATATGCTCCAACTTGTATTGTTTAAGACTACTCTAAGTAAGTGTTTTGCCGTATTATTTTGTTACTTGTGTCGCATTTATATGACCTCACACTCACACACACACAAACGTACATACATAGGTTCATTTAACGTATTTTTAGGAGTTCGTATTTCTGTGAATCCGTTCCATTTCATCTCGCTTTCTGGCGCCAGAGAGGCATATACACCCTTTGGGGGCACAGCGATAAACGGGAGAAAGGAAATAAGCGAGCAAAGTCTGTTTTTAGCTTCGCAAATTTTGGGTGATGAGATTATTAGTATGCACTATATTCTTAACTTACCGCTCCGGCTTAGTATGAACTATATTCTTAACTTATCATAGCACGACGGCCACGATGCGCCAGCCGGTCAGCCGGGCTTTCTAGGTGTCGCTTCCCTCCTATGTGCCTATACAATTAAACCTCGAATACTTAAAGGTGCAAACAATTGATGGGCCGGTCGTCGTAATGGCTGGTTGTAATTGATGATTGCACAGCCAACCTCGGCATTATTGCATGGACCTACGTTATGCGTGAGCTCGTGCATTTTGTGCATTGAGTGTAGGCGTGTGTTTGTTTTGATGTTTCACGCTTACGCACGTAACGTTCCGGCTCGAGGTCTCGTTCGTGCACCGTGAGCGACGAACGCAACGAGGATCAATCATCAGCACTTCACCAACAGCAAACACTCTAGGCCGCGGTCCTATCGATCCTATGACTAGATCTGCGAGCTGTAGGCACAGCTCGCAGATCTAGTCATCATAATCAGCCATCATCGTCCTCATGATCAATCATTATAATTTTTTTTACAAAAGTATTTTGGTCGTTTATTTATATATATTACTCACAGTCATATATTACTTCACTATATTAGGACTTTGAATCATTATCATTGTCAATCGCAATCCAGCACCAGCACCATCACCATCAGTCATCATCAACCATCATCACCATCAATCATCATCAATCATCATCATTGTAATGATTTTTGTCGTCCTTATCGCCAGCAATGCTGCCCGGTCCCGTTCGCGTATTCGCGACCGGCATCGTCTTCGTCTTCATCGTGAGCCAGCGGGCACAGTCAAAACAAACAAGGACCTCCCTCGGGGGCAACAAGCAATCATAATTATAGGGCCGTCATGATCATCATTGTAACGAAGAAATCTGTCAACCTCGAAAAAAAAAAGAGACACCCCGTTTCGGCGGTGAAGGTGCCCCGATGCCGAATATTGTAGCTATAGAGGCAGCAGCTGTTGTTGTTGTTGCTGTTGTTGTTGCTGTTGTTGTTGTTGTTGCTGTTGCTTCCTCGGACGTCAACGAAAAGCCTGCGAACGGAACGCTGACAAAAAACAAACAATGTCGGACGAAATTCGTCAGATTCAAAACGAACAGAGAAAGAGTGGTGTTGTCACATCGTTGACACTGTTCTTAAGCAAAGTCGACGTTGACATCGGCCCACTTGTGGATGCGTGTTGTTTGTATAGTTGTTGTTGTTGCTGCTGCTGCTGTTGTTATCATTGCTTTTGCGATAGTTATTTGTGTTGTCATCTGTTTGTTGCGCTTGTTGCTATTATTGTTTTGCGGTAGTGATAGTTGTTGTTGTTGTTGTTGCGGTACTGCTTCTGCTGCTACCATGATTTGTAGAAAAGTATGTTGTTGCAGTTGTTGTTCGTTGCTGCTGCTCCTGTCGTTGTTGTTGTCGTTATTCTTCGTATGACAGTTATTATATGTTGTGGTAGCTGTTATTGTTGGTGGGTTGTTTATTGTGATCACTGTTGTCTGATGTTGTGGTTGTTTCTAATGTTATTGTTGTTATTGCTGCCGTTGCTGCTGCGGTTATTTCTGTAACTGCCATTATTATTCTAGTTGTTGTTGTTATTGTTGTTGTTATTGTCGTCAGAGTCGCCGAAACCGCATTTTTGTCATCACCAGCACCCGAGAAGAAACCTGCTCAAGGGTTCTGCAAGCACCGCAACGACTAATACGTCAATGTGATTCTCGTTTGCGTCGTTCGGTGGTCCCCCGTGTTTTTCTTCTGCATCGTCTGCCTCAGAGGTATCTGCGAAGATCAGAGATCCACAAACGCCAACAAACATTGATCGGGCTCGTCAACTGGCTCCCAGACGTCGTTTCAACGTGAGACAGCAATCAATGTGACATGGACACCAAAAGAAGAAAAACGTCAACAAGCCATATATACATATACAAATACAAAGAATAGGAAAGGCATTTGTGTGGCTTTGGTGGTGCGAGGATTAATCCCTTGTTATGGGTGTTTCGTCTTTCAGTTCTTCGATTTTTGGCTGTTTGTCGACTGTGTTCATTTCTTCGAAGCCATTATTCGGTTCCAGTTTAAATTGGCGCGTCGGTTGGCTTTAGGTGCCTACTTCGCTGCTACACGGGTGATTCGCTACTGGGACGGCGTTTTACAAGATTAGAGCCACCGACGGCAAACGCGCGTAGATAAGTAGGCAAATGTATATATAGATCGATAGACATAAATAGCCTGATCGAAATAACAACCGGTCGGCTGTTTCGGTAAGACGCAGCCCATCTCCGGCTCGGTATCTCGGAGCCATTTCGGAGCGCCGCCGACTCCGAGCCCGTCACCTACGTCTCGACACCATCCCGTAACGCCTCGCGGTAGCCTGCCCTCTTGGTACACGCACGCATTATGTGCTTTTGATTTCCGGATGTGTCTACCGCTGCATCCGGCTAAAAACCGTACAACATAATGACGTCTTGTATATATATATATATATATATATATAACAACCCTCCTAGAGGCAGATATTAAATGCCAGACGTTGACGGGAGTTCCCGGCGTCGGAAAGTGACCAAACCTGTAGGTTAAACGGTGTTTATGAATAGGTATGTCTAGCCACAGAAAAACTGAGATGAGCAAACTCTTCCTCCGCATATTTTTGAGGGATAACCCCATAAATACTCAGCATTTTGTCGTCGAAATGCCACTTGAGTAAGTATCTATCGAGTGCAGAAGTCGGTAATTAATCTAGCGCGACTGCGCTAGCATTTTAGAGATTACCAGATTAGACTCTAAAGGAACAAGATTGTCTTCAGAAGGAAGAAATGTCATAAGTTTCTGTTGAGGACTGGTTTGACTAAAAAACACTCTAAATTAATGTACTTGATCTAAAAAAGGGCATTGTGGAATTATGAGAAACGTCGTTAACAGGCTTTTAACACGGTTTGATTCACCCATTTGTTTGACAATAAGTTTTCCCGCAGCAGTTTCGTTTACTGGCATAACAAAAGTTAGCAAACAATTTTTCTACAAAATGAAATTACATAAACGGTTATTTCTAGAGACATTATGTCAAAAAATAAGGCTACAAACAAGAATATTACGTGGCACGTAGAACAAGCGATATTCATTGCCAAATATATGGCGGACACGGCTGTGTTGGCTGAGAGAGAGTTACATTTTGTATGCTGATTTCAACCGGTCATATGAATTTTACCAGTTAAGCTGAGATGTGATCGTGTACACAGGCAGTCTAACAGCGATTTGTGAGCTTGAAGTGCCGAACCACTGGTGTACAACTTTGCTAGATTGCAAGGATTAGCTTTTGAAGGACCTCTTGAATAGATCTTCCCAACGAGAGTCGACATAAATCCCGTTCTGGCTGCGAAAGAGCAGCAGTTGTACTTCGCCGCATATCCCCGGGTGTACGGAGGTTGAAGTTGTTGAACATATTAACAATATCACTGGGCATGATAAACGCCAAATGCGGGGAGCAGAGCTCTCAACGGGTAGTTCCCAACGTATTATTGTTCGTCATTAGGGGAGAACAGGGGCTCAAAACGAGAGTGTCGTTGCTATTTTTGTATGAGACACATAAATAGTACGCTATGTAAAAATCAAAACGTTCGGCAGGTCTTTCCCATACACATTTTGGTGCTGGCAGAGATGCAATGTAGGCTGCTGCTGCTGCATAACGCGCGTGCCAGCAGCTAATCCGCATTGCATATTTAACACATGTGGGATGAATAAATGTATATTTCCTCAATTTCCATTTAAAGGCGCAGACCAGCATGATGCAACGAAATGTGACGTCAAATAATCCCAGCAGTGATGCGGCTGGTCCCTTTCACGGGGGCAGTCTGTCAAATAAACAAGTTTATACATTGGTGAAATTAAATTCTAGAGCATTTGTTGTTGTTCACGTTACGGCAACGTAACGACAAAAAAGTGGTCAGGCGCCGAACAATTAATCACAACGGGCCCCGATACAACCGAAACGCGGCTTGTATACGTAGTGTCGGCCAGTTCAGCAACATCGGCCAGCAACGGCAGATAAACGGCGAGAGGAGGTACTACTGTCCATTACTCGACAGGGGATCATCTATCTAGCGCAAAGGACCCTATCCGGTACAGATTTCGAAATCGAATTCTTCGTTAGAGCTGAACACAATGAACAAGACGAACTGTCGATGGCTGCCACACTCTGCGTCCGATAGTGTGTAGTATCGAGTACCAGCAGTGTGTAGCATCTATGTGCGTGCAGCGAGCGACATGACCGCTACGGTTGTACGGGGGTAGGCTAGGATGAGGGCCGTGCGTACTCGCATATGCGTCTATATATATATATATATATATATATATATATATATATCTACATGCATAGATACATACACATATGAGAACATGTTGTAGCCGCCGGCCACAACCAGGCGATTTGTTTGCAGTATCCGGGTGTGCCAAGCTGGTGGTGGTGGTGCAAATCTGAAGTGCCTGAAGAGCTTGGACGAACACGACAGTCACGACGCCAGTGGCAGTGGGGAGCGCACAGAGCAGGCAGTTTGCAGTTGAGATGTTGCTCACCGCTACCGCCGGCGCCGCCGCCGCCACAGACGCCAGGCCACTTATCTACTTAGTTGAGCAGTGATCCTTGCTCTGTGATGCCGCTGTTGATGGCCTCTTGTCTCTTCGAGTTCGAGTTCGAATTCGAGTGTCTCTAACAAACTCAGCGCTGCGATGCGATCTGAGTAAGTGAAGTATACCGTATGAGAGCGGTGGCTATTTGTAGTGCAGCCAGCCAGCTAGTTGTTGTTGTTGTTGTTGCTCCCCTGCTTTGTCCTTTTTCATTGTTCCTCCAGTCCTTCCCGATGTTTGCCTCGACTCTTCGAGCTCTGCGGATGGCCGCTGTATTACCTAGATACATGTGGCCTATTATTGTTGTTGTTGTTGCTGCTGCTGTTGTTGATGCTGTTGATGATGGTGGTGGTGATGTTGCTAAAGGAGCAGCATTTGCCTGGGCGTTATGCCGCATATTCATCACCTCTCAAGCTACATGATAATTCCAACAACACGACCAGGAAGACGAACAATAAAGTAGTGAATGGGAAACAGCTATATATATATATATATATATATATATATATATATATATATAACTTTCTGTTCAGATAATATCTGCCCCTTTCGCTCTGTACAGTATATCAGACAATGCATAGTGCATAACGCATGTAAACCGTATTGTATTTGCGTCTGTTAGGTACGCTCCTGTTGCGTCAGGAGATGGGGCAGTAGTTATTGTTCACTCGTTTCGCACAAAGTTGATTAGATTGACTTTGCATTTGTATACGAAGTAGCATCGCTCAACTGCGCAATTGTGGCAGAGCCAGCAAGACCAGCAAAGGCATTGCCTTGCAACAAGCCCAAGCGGGCAACAATCGGCGAGATCCGCCGTTGTGAAAAAACCGCCACTCCATTATACGGCCGTGCCAACCACCGCAGAATTGCTTGAACTACGAGTTCAATCAAATCTTTTTTCTTGGCGCTAGTCAGCCAGGTGCTAAATCTATCCGTCTATCAATCATCACGTGATCTATGATGATCAATCTACCAATTGAAGCCGCCTAACGTAGGCAATCTGTTCGAGTCTTGAGATCAACCGTTAGTGCTACCGGACAGCGGCCAGATTTTCAGTACGTCTCACTCGACTTGCTGCGGTCGAAGATCGTTGCGCGCAATTCCATTTTGAAAGATGACCTTTTTGCGACGTTACGCGGCTGTGTTGCGACTCACTCGGATCTCGAAGGAGCAGGATGAGGAGAAGAAGAAGGGGGAAGATGGGGAGTCTCGAAGCGGCATCAAAAATACCCCCATGACGGAAGACCGCCATACGGCGACCGTCGCACTTCTCTCGTTTTTTCTTGCACGTCCTTTTTCATCTCCCCTCTCTCTCTCTCTTCCTTCTCCTCTCGCTCGGCACAGACCTCCTCGATAACGCGCCTCCTCGTTACAGCTTAGGACCGACGCGGGGGGGGGGGGGGGAGAAGGGGCATTTCAAAGTTCTGTAGGCAAAGAGGAAAAAATTGGCCATTGGCCTGATGATGACAGATCATGAGCGCCGGTCGATTTAGCCAGCGTCCCGTTTCTTGCCTCCGCTGCCGCCGCCGCCAGAACCAGCCAACCGAGCAGGAGGCAACCGACGCGGCAACACCAGTGCGGCCGGATTCATCATTATGACGAATTGTCATCACACATCGTCACCATCACAGCGACATGATCAAAGTGATGATGTCGCTCCTTCACTGCATGTCGAGTGCACCGCCTCTGCATGCACCTCTCTCTCTCGCTCTCTCTCTGGCACAGCAGATACGGTCGCGTGCGCAACTGACGCGAGAGAAATCGCCTCTCTCGACTGTCGTCGGCGGCAAGCCGCAATATGCTCTCTCATTCGTTCCAGAAAGACGCAGCTATTCCTTGCTTACTTTAGCTTTTTTTTCGGTCTCAATCACGTGCACGGTCTCTCTCTCTCCACATATAAATATATATATATATAGATCCCTTCTCCCTCTCGCTCTCTCTCACACCCTTTTTTTCGCTCTCTTGACCTGTATACGAACATACACTCCACGTTAGACAGCTCGATCGTACGCACTTGACTAGTACATTGCTGGCGTCAGCGAAGCCCATTGCCGCCATTGTTCCACTTGGATTCCAGTTGAATTCCTCCGCCGTGATCATCATCATCATCACCTAAATCCAGAACGGCGGCAGCAAGAGAAGCAGCTTTGACAGCTAAAGAAGAAGAAGAAGAAGAAGAGGAGAAAGAAGAAAAATGCAGTCTTATTTGCCGCTTTATCCGGCCTTACCTTTGCCGCTATCATTATCAGCACCACAATCATCGTCATCATCATTATTATTATCATTATCAACATCGCCATCATCATCATCATTATCAACGTCACCATCATCATCAACGGCGGCATCTTTGTAGGCGTCTTTGGTTGCATGTCGTCTTCAATTGTTGTCAACGGAAGGCAGGAAGAAACGAAGATGATGGATCAATCAGGAAGGCCGACGTTAGCGACGACGGGCGACGTTGACGAAGAAGCGTCGGCGGCAAAGCGAAGGGACCGAGCAGCGCAGCGAGACCGCCGCACGCCGCAGTCGCAGCCGGCGCCGCGACGTAAACTCTCTCGCGGCGCTCTCGACGCACGAAGACACAAGGCGTGTTGCTGATGGCGTCGAGAGAGCTGAAGGCGTTCGTTGGTGTGTTCACGACGTGACGTTGCCGCAAAAGACGCGCACAGCACACGCCACGCATGCGTCATAACGCTACCGCTGCTGCTGCTGCCGCTTCTGCAGCCGGTGTCGCCACGCGAGCCCCGCCGTAAGTGCGAATACGACGAAAGCCCTCGACAGTAGCAACAACAGTTGACGCGCTCCGTCCGACGGCGAAGTTTACGCCACTGTCGAGCCCGGTGGTGGTGGGGTTGTGATGGTGTTAGTGGGGTTGCGGTGTTGTTCGTGGAGTCGCGGTGGGGTTAGTGGGGTTGTGGTGTTGGTGGGCTTGCGGTGGGGTTAGTGGGGTTGTGGGGTTAGTGGGGTTGTGGTGTTGGTGGGGTTGCGGTGGGGTTAGTGGGGTTGTAGTGTTGGTGGGGTTGTAGTGGCGTGCGTGGCGCATTATTCGCGTTTTTCCGCGTTCGTGCGCCCCGCAACCGGAGAAGACAAACGGAGGTGCTTCTGCACGGGTTTGATTCCCGCCATTGTTGTGCCACATCTGCATTTATGGGGTCCGTCCTCACGATGTGTCCGATGCAATGCAAAAAGCCATTCCGCGGACGTTAAATTGGCCGTAGGCTGAAAGAAAGCAGCCCGAAAAAGTTAGGTTTACGTGACTGCATTGCTGCGGTTGTGGTCACGGTTGTCGAAGAAGAGAAAGATGAAGATCATGAAAAAGAAGAAGAAGAAGGCAAGGCGGAAATTCTAGTCAGAATAGCAGTAGTAAAGTTAGTTTAGCAATAATCATAATAATAATAATAATAATAAACACTACTAGGTCTTTTGGAATGAATAGTGTCGTGGCAATTGTGGGACGACGACGACGAAAACAACGATGGAGACGAATAGTCGCGATATAGACGATGGCCACGAGCGACATGGAAAAGGCACGACCATCATTGATTGTTCTTTGTCTGTCTTTCCGTCTGTCTGTCTGTCAGCCAGCCTATTTTCCTCTCTCTCTCTCTCTTCCTCTCTCTCCCTGCTCCCTGTCTCGCAAGCGTGTCGTGCTATGTCATGTCAGCGAGCAAACAACAACGACGAGCAGCAACGCCAACGACTATAACAACAACAACAACAGTGGCAACGACGGAAACAACGGCAACAACAACAACATGAACAACAACAAAAACAACGGCAACAACAACAACAACGGCGGTAGTGACGACGACAACAACAACAACAACAACAACAACGACAACAAAACTGTTGGCGACAACTACAGAAGAGGTGGTGGCGGCGGCGGCAGCGAAAAAAAAAACAGCGCTGCTGCCGCTGTTGCGTCTTCTGCTTGATCGTTGACGCGTGAGCAACCCTTAAGAGGGCTGCTTGCTGTCTCCGATGCCGTGGTCCGTTCGTCCGATCGCCTGTCGACCGTCATACTCGTCGTGCGCGAATTGCGATACCCGTCATCAACGAACGAACCAAAGCCGCCGACAACAATGCCAACAACAACGCTGACGACGACAACAGCAACAACAACAAGGATAACAACAACAATAGTAGCGACGGTAATAACGACGACAACAAAAACAACAACGATAACAACATCAACAACGGTAAGGACAACAGCAATAGCAACAACACCAACGGCAACGGTAGTGACAACAGCAATAGCAACAACACCAACACCAACAACAACGGTAACGACACCATCAACAACAACGACGACGACGACGACGACGACGGGCTCCCTATGTGTGACGGCTGTGATGGCTGTTATGGGGGTAGGCTACGATAAAGTTGATGCTCACGATAGAACGTGGCGGCGATCGGCCACTAACGCGCCATTGCCGCCGCCGCCGCTGCCACCGCCGATGGATGGTGCCAATGCTTCTGCTGCTGCGGCGACCGTTTTGACCGAACGACCGAACGACTCGCGTCCGTGGGCCGCGAGTCCGCTCGTCTGGCCGTTCCGATAGGATCAAGCGTGTGTCGGACAGCCTGCTTTATTGTTGTTGTTGGTATCGTTGTCGTCGCCGCCGCTGCTGCCGTCGTGGATGGCGTCGTCGGCCTTAGAAAAGAGGCAGCAATGTAAGAACGAAGGAAAAGGAAAGGTAGGCTAAGAAAAGGGATCGGTTGGTCGGCTGGTCGGTCGAAGCAGCAGCAGCCTGACAGGGATGGCCAGCCTCATAGATCGTCTTAGGCTCATGGGCTCTAACCAACACACACATAGGTTCACTCATCCATTCGTTGGCTCACTCACGCACGTACGCTGGCACGTACATACGTCACGCAGACTTACCCCCCCCTCTCCTTCCACTTTCCTCCCCCCTCTCCTTCCACTTTCCTCCGCCCCGTACGGCTACGCATTTGACATACCATTGGATAGTTGTTGTATATTGTTGTTGTTGTTGTTGTTGCTGTGGTCGTTGCTTTTGTTGATGCTGCTTTTACTGCTGCTGCTGTTGTTGTTGTTGTAGCTGTTGCTGCTGGCTTCTACTGCTGCTGATGTTGTTGTTGCAATTGTTGTTGTTGCGGCTGGCTTCTGTTTTTGATATGGTTGCTGAATCTGATGTTGTTGTTGTTGTTGCTGTTGTTAGTGTTGCTGGTGTTGCCAAAATCAAAATCATCCCAATCCTCGGTCATCTTCGCTCTCAATCCTCCTGCTTGCTCGTTGCGTCTTTCCCGCCTTTATTCCTTCATTATTCATCACATATTCTCGAGCGCCGCTTCGAGCTTTGGTTGGTTCGTTCGGATGATCGTTGTTGATTCGTGATACCACTGGTGCTGCTGCTGCTGTTGTTGTTTTTGTTGTCGTCGCTCGCTAGCAGCGCCACCTTGGCCATTGCAAGCTGGTTCAACAATCCTCGTAGTAATCGTCATTGAACGACAACCACGATCAAGTCACCACAGCCTGTCGTCTTTCCGTCGTGCCCGGCCGCGGACGCACAGCGATCAACCAGCCGTCGTCTCAGCCAGACTTCATTCAGCCAGCCCTCAACAACTCCAAAGCTGTCATCGTCAACAGTTGATGTCATCGCTGTTGTCGTCGTCGTCGTTGTTATTGTTGGCGTCGTCGTCGTTCTCGTGCCGGCCATGGCATTAGTGGTGCAGCGTGCTGTGATGAGGGTAAGCTCGACAAATTGTGTTCGAGTCTCAATGAAATGTGTTCAGCCGACCGAGCAATATGGTGAAGCCGCTGACTAGCGTACCGGGCTTCCTCGTTTGCTTTCCTCTGTTTCCCGTCTCGCTGATTCTTTTGCGCTCTCTTTCTCTCTCTAACTGTCTCTCCGTCGGTCGGACGGTCGGTCTGTCCCTCTGTCTGTCTGTCTGTCTATATGATAGACACGCTCAGAAGACACGCGGAGAAGGAGAAGCAAGCTCTGTTGAGTTCGTCCGCTGCCCGATGATAGTAAAGACCACCACCGCCATTGCTCAACTAGCGGTAGACGCTTTGGTGAGATAGAGGGCGATAGAGAGAGAGAGAAGAATAAGGAGAAAGAGGAACTCGAGGTGAAAGAGGGGACTCTGGAGGGACTCTCTGGCAAGGGACGACCCTTGAGAAGTGGGTGGTGGCCGCCGCCGCGAAGTCAGAGCCTACTACGCTTGGATACCTAGGTGGGTGGCTGGGTCGATCCGTCGGCCCGTGGGTAACTAGGTAGTAGCACTAGGTGCAAGTGGCTGAAGGGGAACGAACGAGGGAGCGCGCGAACGAACGAACACCAAGAGGTGCCAGCTAGCCAGACGGTACTAAGATGGGCGGCGGCTTGCTTGCAAGATCCCTCTGCTGACGTTACTGGTACAGCTACTACCACTACTACTTCTACTACTACTACAACTGCTACCACGACGATCTTGCTAAGGAGCAGGAGCTGACGAAAAGGGCAGGAGAGACAGCAGGATAAGGTTGAAGCCCAACACGGCGAAGAAGACGAGCAGCCGTGCTTGTCTGCCTGCGGCCTGTCCGCCTCTTAGGAGCGCTGGGAGCGCTCACGAACCGAAACCTCGTCGTGGCCGGCGCCGCCGCCATAGCAGCAGCAGCTAGGCAGCTGAACGTGCTGCTGCTGCCGGGCTCCGCTTCTGACTTTGAGGAGTTAATTCCCGCGGACACATCACCTCACGGGATCATGGCGCGGACGCCGCACACATCCATTCACCCCTACACATACATACGTGCACACAGCTCCCCACACACACACACAGCTCCCCACGCACATATAGTCCCTCATACACACAGACAGTCCCCCCCCCCCCCCCCACAGAGACACGCACCAGCCATACTTAAAGACGTACACACATAGAAGACAGGTTCTTGATTTGCTATCCTACTGACTATCCATGAGCTTTCAAGTTGATCTTTCTTCATATCTCTCTCTCTCTCTCTCGCGCGCGCGCGCTTTTCCACTCGATCTGCTTGTCCGTTTCTTCCATCTCCCTCGACGCTTTCTTTATCTCTCTCTCTCTCTCTCTCTGACGGGCGCGGGTGTTTTGTTCCTGCATCGAGTCACAGGGCCTGTCCGCTCGCACTCTCATCATCCGTGCAGTTTTGCTCGCTTCGCACATTTGTCGTTACCTACCCGTCCGTCGCAGCTGAAGCGGGTCCTTGAGTGGAGTTGCACGCTCGAGCGTGAAGAACACCTTGACATTTGTCATCGACAAGCCAATGCGCTGCTGCTCTACTACGATTACACTGCTTTAACTGCTACCGCTGCTGCTGCTACAACGAAAATTCGTGCTACCACGTCGGTTACTACTGGCGATGACGGCTGCTGCTGATGGTGGTGATGATAATGTTGAGGCAAAGATGATGCTCTCGATGGTGCCAAAGCACGGGGGGGCGTCATTCACCCATATGTGGCTACGCTGACAGAGGAGGACGAGGACAAGCAGGGACAGGCAACAACAAAAAACAACAACAACAACAACAACAACAACAACAGAATAACAATGACGACTAGCGTGACACCAACTGCTAAGTTTGCACCGTGCTGGTGTGCTGGATGATGAAGGAAGGCGACTTTGTAGCGACTGCCCAGGCACATACGCCGCTGCTTCAGGCGTTTCGCCGCCCCCGCTCTGGGCGCCACCCTGTTACGCTCAGCATACGTTACGCCCGGCTTGTCATAAGCTGATGAAGGATAGGTCACGCTTGGTCCATGTTCACGGTCTCCATTCTGATTATCCTCCTCATCATCAGCATCATCAGCATCATCATCATCACTACCACCGCCAGCATCATAACTGTGCCATGTGGTTGTCCGGTACTAGAAGCTCTATTCGTACTACGACAACGTGTCTACCGTACATAGGTAACTGTTGCATCGTATTTTCGTCGCCACAGCTGAGTCTTGTTACGAGTTCCAGCTTAGCTTCATCTCTAACCATATGCTGTCGTCCAATAGCACCAATCAACTCGCGTCTTATCTCTCTCCGTCTTTCTTTCTTTGTTTAGTTATTTTACTTTTTCTTTCTATACTTTTATTACTATCTCGCTGTGAGTATATCTATCGTTTCTTTCTCTCTGGCTTTCACTCTCATTATTTTTGTCTCTCCACAACTCTCTGTTTGGTTCATATCTGTCTGGCAGGTGATTTCCCGGTATCTGGTTTGCTGCTACTATGTTCATGCCAAACATGGCACTGCCTGAGACCGCCCACCTCCCTCAGGACAGCGCCAATTACGCTAGATAACGTTAGGTAACAGCAAGCAATCTTTTCTCGCTTGTTGTTAACAACAAGAGTGCGTGCGGTAACAATGATTGTCATTTGCGCTTTTGGTTTTTCGAATTTTGCTACTTCCTGTTCTGAACTATCTTTACTGTTTCAACTGCTATTGTTGTTGTTGTTGTTGTTGGTCGTGCTTCATTTGTGCTTAATCAGTTAGTACTTCCATACACTCTTGCTATTGGCGTACAGTACTGTCGCCTCTATATTGCTATTGGCGATGGCATTGCTTGGCGCTCGCTAGTAGCCGAGAGTTGACCTTTACGTCAGGAGAAATCAGTTGATCGACATACGAATGATTGTAGTACAGCAAATAGTAGTTTATGACAAGCCAGCAAGGAAAACGCGAGAAAAACATCACACTTACTTTTTTTCGGGCAGATCCTCAGCCAACATTTAACATCTACGGGGCTGCTTTTTGTATTGCTTTGTGCAACGGACCCCATAAATACAAACGTGGTGGGGCTCGAACCCCTGCACCTATATGTCTTCTCCGGTCGCGAGGCGCACGCGACCGGGCTCGACAACAGCATCATTATCTCATCATAGTAACAATTGGGGGTAGTTGTTGTTGTAGGAGTAGTACCAGTAGTAGTGGTAGTTTTTCTTAGTAGTAGTAGTAGTGTAAGAGTTAAAGGAATGCTAGTAGAGTAGCCGAGTACTAGAAATCGTCGTATGTCTAAATACGTCTTCACGTCGATGACGGTCACGAACGATGGCCGTGTAGAACTCTACATAGGCGGCAGCAGCAGCAACAACAACAACAACAACAACAACAGTAGCAGTGGCCAAAATTGCAATCATTCCGCAATCTTCGGCAGAGGCGAACAAGCATTGCAGGCGATGAACGGCCCCGTCCCCTACCCTGTCCCGTTCCCCCCGTCCCCCCCCCCCCCCGCCTTTCCCCAGGTTTCAACGTCTGGTCAACATCGCTGCAGTTTGTCGTAGTACGATCATCATCAGCAGTAGCTGGCTATCCATCGGCTAGCCGCTATACAAATATTTGCTCAAACTGCTCTCATACACACACACATAACCCGCTCGGACAGCCGCCCGGCGAACGCCTTGGCTCTTCTCGCTGTAAATCTAGTTTTCTCTCTCGCGCGCTTGCTCTCTCTCTCTATAGATATCTCTCTCTATCTATCTCTCTCTCTCTATCTATATATATATATATCAACATCTATGTTCTTGCTGTTTGCGTGCGCCAGCCAGTATGCTTATCGTGTAGCGGCGACCGTCCCGAATCGATGTGTCGTCGTCGTCATCGTCGTCGTTGTCGTGCCGACGTCCAGGACCAGGTCGCTCATCATTGTCAGACCTACAGCATCGTAACAGCCGACGACCGCCGATGCTGGCTGTTGTTACTGCCTGTTGCTACCGCTACTGCGTGTGGCCAAAACCACGATTATTTCCTTCCCTCTTTTCATCTTGTTGTTGTTGCTGCTGGTCTTGTTGTCGCTGTCGTTGTTGTTGTTAGGGTAGCTGTTGTTGTTGTTGTTTTTCTTCGTCTTCTTCATCACCATCTTGTTCTTCATCTGACGGCATCTAACCCGTTCATTCCATTCCACATGGCGCTAGCGCCATGTTTACCCACAACATCCTCATTGGCCGCTCATCGAGTCTCGTTTACTGCCTGCAACTGCGACCTCTGGTTGCTGTTCCTTTTGCTGCCATCCTCCCCCTGCAGCAGCAGCAGCTACCCGCCCCGCCAATGGACCACCACACACCAGCAACAACAACAACAACAACAACAACAGCAATAGGAGTCGCAGTAAGCGTACGGTTCGTTGTAGTTCGTCGTGGTCGTGTCATACTTGTTGAACGATGGAACCTCCAGCAGGCTAACAGACAATCTGGTACAATCTTGACCACCAACCATACGCGCCATCGAATGCAACAACAGCAGCAGCAGCATGGTGGACCCATGCATCGAAGTATACCTCAAAACGCATTCTTTGAATTATGCTAGTTCTGTCTTGCTGGCTTCAATAACCAGCATAGAAGAAGAAGAAGAAATATGATGTAAATCACAACGTGTTGCTCTTTTTTTGTAATAGTTTTTTGAATACAGAAAAAGCGTGCACGGTGCCAGGTTGGGTGAAAAACCGGGCGCTGAGCGCTTCACCAGTGTGATTCCGAATTCGGCAATAAATGCGTCAGTGTTTTCAGCCTGGTGAGCTGGCGCGTTGTCGTAGTCGGTGGACGAACCGTCGTCTATGAGACGCTCTTCTTTTAATGAGCGCAGTGAAAACTTTTGGTGTGCATTTTGCAGTATACAAGTCACTCGTCACTGCACCACCTTCATCTAGTTTTTCCATCGCTAGAATTTTATTCCTGGTGAAAAAGATGAAGAACCATCATTTTGTAAGCCACGTCATTACCTGCGACGAGTCCAAAGAATGTTCTTTGTGTCTCTCGTAACCAAATTTTATCAGAAATTCTCGAATCCACGCTTCTTTTTTGACCTGTGAAAAAGTTTGAGGTACACACTAAGCATATTTTTTGCGAATTTGAGGATTTAGTGCAGGATGTTTTGGACAGACTTGGCATTCAAGTCCCTCCAAAACATCCTGAACAAGACTGTGTTTGAGTTTTTGTTAATTGCTGCCTTTACAGGAGCCACATTTTCGTCGCCCGTTGCTGTTTTTGGTCGTTCTTAACGTTGTTCATCGTATACGTAAAATGTTCGGTTGTAAATTTTCTGTACCCAGATATGGGGCTTTACCGCGAATGATTGGTAAAAATTCTCCGAAACACTCTTGTGCACTTATCCCCGATAAAAGAACAGTACGCAACCCGATTTTTGTGCGCGGACGTTGTGACCTGCTTGTGGTCGCCATTTCCTCACATCGTTGTATCTGGGAGAATGGATTCGAATGCTCCACCCGAACATCAACAAATGTGGCGCTATCTTCCAGTGTGTTCGATGTTTAAATGACTCTCCACTACGCGGGAAGTTTTAAACAGGTCGTTCTCAGGTACCCACGTTTCCCACCGATACAAAAATCATATATGTATACACGCATACACACTTGTATATATATATATATATATATATATATATATATATATATATATATATATACCGCGTAATTTTCTATACCGATTTTAAGTTTAAATACGTTTCTGGAGAGATGATCAGATCTACCTGTAAATTATTAATAATAAAAATCCTATCCTGCCTGCCTTCATCGTTAAGTGGCTTGCGTTCTGCATAGGCTTGTATAGTAAGCGAATAGTGACACTAAATTACTCTACTATAATTATGTACAGCATTAGACTTACTTCAGTGCGTTCAAAACCGCTTCATAAGACGTATAGCTCAAAGTTACTAAAATTAATTATACAATTAAGTGAGAAAATTAAGTCGTATGGGTATGACCTCTCTATAAGACAATATTCGAATGCCAGGAGCAACCACTTACAAACCTGAATAAACGGGAAAGGTTTATTGTTTGCACGATGAACGCTTTTCCTCTTTATTCTTGAGCGGCCTGTATATATTCCTATATATGTAAATATAAAGTACACTTCACAATACAGTGTTCGTAAAGCTATTTTCAGTCAGCCAATTGGCATAGCAAACATTTTAATTCAGGTATAATTTCACTATCGTTTATAATCAAGACATATCAACTCAAATATAAATTGGGGAAGGACCGAGAGTAACTAACATTTTGGAAATAAACCCCCATTTTATTCAATAAAAATGTACTGTTCATTGTTAGTCACACCGCTCGCCATGTCTTAACCAGACCATCGATTCGTATGGCCAATAATTCTAGTTTCTGCATTTTGAAAAAGTCTCCAAGTATGTTTCTGTGCCAAATTTGCCAATTGAAACTTGCTATCCCTTGCGGAGGGCATCTCCTCTGGAGGTCGGCAAAAACTCGATCGAGCACAGTAGACACTCGTGTTTAGCGTTTGGCTACTAGGAAGAAACTCGTGGCGAACGATGCCATGCCTATTCCTGCTAAACCCAAAGCAAATATTGCGCGAAGAGATTAGTTTTATTGGCGTCTTGTGGGGAGGTTGGCCTGGAACGCACCAGGATCTTCCACGTTTCACATTGTCGTTAACGACCCATTATTGGTCACGGGTAAACATTTCCTCCATGAACAGACTTTCGTTGTGTTTGGCAAGCCAATATATGCATTTTACTAGACGTTTCACTTTGTAGCCCCGGTTTAAATCATGAGGTACCCATTGAACGTTGACCCGAAACGATGGGCGTAAACGCAAGTGACGATGGATGTGCGACACAGCCCGGAGTCTATGGCTAGTTCACGCTTAGTCGATTTTCCGAGTTCCACAGTTTCGCGCAAGCGCTCTGTCTGATAGGCCTCCCGGAGCGGGGTTTATCCAGAAAGCTTAAGTTGCCAGAACGGACCTTGGCGAACTCATTGTAGCACAGAGTCTTTGAAATGCTATCCTCGCCGAATATGCTGCGAATCGTTCGGAGAGTTTTTGCAGCACTAATGTCTTTTTGAACTCAGTTCGTATAGCAAAAACAAGGAATGAGATCACTTTGTGAAAAACCAAAGATTCTTTAGTCTTTACCGCTTCCATATCATTGCGTCAGGTCTTGGTGTGCAGGTTTGCAGGATTTGCTTATTTTCTTGTAAAAACTTACAAGACGGCATTGTTGCCCGCTGTTGTCGTCGCTGGAGCCAATCGCCGTTCAATAATATAATCAATGACTAAACACAAGCTGTGGAGGTCTTCCTAATGATAATAATAATAATAACAATAATAATAATAATAATAATAATAATAATAATAATAATAATAATAATAATATAATAATACTATTCATCGAAGCGATTAACCGACGAGGGAAGCATTCCTCCGGCAATGACAAGCAAATTGGCGACGGTCACTAAAAACTACGACTCGTGCTTGATGTGCCAGCACAACTAGCGATACGATACCTATGTGTGCGTGTCCATGCGTGTATGATTCCGTCTCCTCTGAACGTGAGCAGATCGAGATATATATATATATATATAGGGGCGCAGTTCGCTAGAGAGAAGCGGATGACCGCCATGGTGGATCGTGGAGAACACCTCGATCTCTATATGATCATTGGGTGGTGGTAAAGTAATCGCTTTGCCGGATAAAGAACGTCGGAAAAGAACGACCTCTTTGTTCCACGCAAGGATGTGTTTTTTTGCCGCTGCCTGTAAACGATAAAAAAAACGAAGGCAGCCTTGACGGCAACAAACGCAGCGATGTGCACAGTGATGTGCTGACCACGACAATTTTCTTCACGTCACCGTGTCTTTCACTAACACCCTCCCTCTCCCCGTCTCTCTGCCTATCTCGCTCACTCGTTGGCATTCACGGTGATTGGCCGGATTGATGACCTGTAATCTATCGGAAGATCTTGGCTTCTTTCTGTCTATCTAATAATAATAATACATCAATGTGCGCTAGTCGGACGATCAGGCCGCTATGTTGTTGTTGCTGTTGCTGCTACATTGTTGTTGGCGTTGTTGTTGTTGCTGGTACTATGTTGTTGTTGTTGTTGTTGTTGCTGTCACTATGTTGTTGTTGTTGTTGCTGTCACTATGTTGTTGCTGCTGTTAGTACTGCTACTCTTATGTTTCTGCTGCTGCAGCCGCTGCTGTGTTGCTGTACTTAGTACGAGATTGCTTCTGTTGTTGCTGCTGCTGCCGGCTTCGACGTTGTTGACATTGTCGGCGGCGGTTTTCGCCTGGTGGGCGGAGCGTTCCCGTCGTCGTCTGCTGCTGCTGCTGCTGCTTTTTTCGTCGCCATGATGATGATGATGATCATTAGTGCCGCGGCTGCTGACGCCGCTGCCGCCGGTATCCGATCAACCCACAACCAATCAGCTGTAACGATGAGCAGAAGGTGCAGCTGCGGCTGCTGCTGCTGACGCCGCCGCTGTTGTTGTTGTTGTTGTTGACAGAGGCGACAACACTAGCAACAGCGGGATCGGTATGGTTGCGGCGGCGGCGGCGGCGGTGGCGGTGATGATGCCGCCGCCGCTAACCGCAACCGGCGGCAGTGTTTGCTGCTGCTACTGCGGCGGCGGCTGCCGCTGCTGCTGTTGTTGTTTAAGCTGGTGGCGCGGCCGGCCGCCAGCACGGCTGGCAGCCGTAACAGCCGAAACTCCACTAAGAGACGAACCACGACGACGACGACGAGAGAAAGCTTCTGCTGCTGCCGCTGCCGCCCCGCCGCCGCCGCCGCCGCCGCTGTAGCAGAAGCAGCAGCGGGTTGGACCGCTAAGAGGCCGCCGCAGCCGCCAAGCAGCACCAACACAACCATCATCACCACCAGACCGACCACCAGACCTACCACAACAAGAAGCAGTGCCGTACGAAGAAAGACCGGGCGCGTCGCGGGCCTTACCGGACGGACAGGCGGACAGACAGACAGACAGACAGACGGGTACGCCGGCGGGCGGGGCGGCGGTTGAGGTTAGAGGGAAAGAGGATGCGAACCACGACCAGTCTCGGATGCAGCTCCGACTGGTGGAGACGTTGTCGAGACCGACAACGACCAGTCTCGGGAAAGGGAAGTCGCGCCGCTGCGCCGCTGCCGCCGCCACAACAACAACAACAACAACAGTAGCAGCGGAGGCGGCGGCAAAAGCTTCGGTACCTCGCCGGTCGGCTGGACCACAGGATCGACCACCAGCATCAGCAGATGCGGTTCTTCTATGCCGAATAAGCGACTGACGACGTCGACGAAGACGACAATTCGGATTATCCAATACAAGCAGCTTCACCAGCAGCAACAACAAGCGACGACATCACCGTCGTCGTCGTCGTCGTCGAAGTCAATGTCCAGGACAATGGACAAGACGCATCACGACATTCGGTCAGCGCGTAGCGCCAGTTACAACGGCGTTACCGAGCAGGATGGTTTACTGGCAAAGCCTTTGCCTTGCTCATTCGGGAGGACTGGGTTCGAGACCCCGACCGGCCACTCTTTAATTGGTTTGCATGGTTTCCAAGTTAGATGCAAGGTAAATGCCGGAGTGGATTAAAAATTAGCCATGACATGAAAAACTGTACACGGGCGTTAGTCAGCCTTTCGAAAAAAAAAGTTTACGGCCCAAAGCAGCCGACCATATTGTTGCAGTATCTAACCTCACCGGGGTACAATGGCTGAGAACGTCACCGGACTGTAGACTTGATTGCTTGAGAGACACGTTTAATTTTGTGAGGGTTTGTACACAGCTACATGCATTCGTGATTACTGTTGTTACTGTTGATAACAGTCGTCGTCTTCGGCGGCGTCGTCATCTACATGCACTAGTACAGTAGCATCCAGCCGCCGGGCTGTAGAGGGTTCGCGGCTAGGCGACTATTCAACGGCACCTCCTTGTACAACATAGTAATTCTCACACAACAAACCAGTCAGTTAATAGTGGAGCTGTCGATTTGTTCAGCACTCATAAGGCTTATGGTAGAATACATACTTTAGGACTACGACGCTTGGCACTTTCTGGTCGACAACTACGGGCCACAAGTCAATTGACGATGACTTAAATTTGCGCTACTTTGCTACAGTTGGTAGGTCACACAACTGCGGGATCCCCGGGGATTTGTCGGACCAAACCCTGCTAGGCTTTCTCTTGGTTACTGCTATGGTTCAAATGAAGAGCCTGAGATTAGACCTACGTTATTGGAATTCATGCAGCATAGCGAACTTGAATGCTGCTACCTAGATTTGTGACGTTGTGGGTGCTCCGGCTCAACTGCTAAAGTTGGCATTATGCGCTGTTTCACCTCCTTGAGCTGGGGTTCTCAGTATCTCTTTTGAGCAGAGATTTTTATCAAGTTGTTTAAAATTTAACAATGTAGTCCCACAATCATATTGCCTATTATAGCATGGCTATTTACATTGTAGAGTTTAGGTCTATCATTGAGTTCACATCGAAGAGCGAAAAAAAAATTATTTATATATATATATATATATATATATTATGATTTTCTAGCATTTAGGAAGTATCATTTATTATGCATGTCACCACGTAGTTCACACACACAATAGTTTATAGTGAATGAAGCAGTTATTTTCCAAGCACAGTAAGTTGTGAAACCTATGCCACGTCACTCGACAGAGGAGCGATTCATTTCGCTGCAAGCTAAATGTAATCCATTCGTGATTTAGAAATAGAACAAGCTTTAGATCTCGCTCTGTACGATCCTTGTTGTAAGCATTGGCACTCGATTCACAAAATAATAATAATAAGGTCTGTCAGATTTCTAGCAAAGCAATTTTCATCCTATATGACAGATATTGGGGCAATCTTTATCTTAACAAATGTAACAAACGAGAAGACGCAAAACCAATTCTCATGATATCCTATTTATCCTTAGGTTATGATCAACTGCTGCCCCTGCCGTAGAGCAATACTTTTGTGTTGTCTGTGTGGGATAGAGTCAAACGTCAGGCTTTCGTCAATGAAAGCTGCGCACACTTAACTGAGATCCTCTCTTAAATTGCTTTCAGCGTATGGTCGATGGCTTGTTTTGTGAGTCTTCTGGGCATGAAGCCGAATTTCTCTTTTTGGTGAAGCTTTGGTGACATGAGAAACTGTACACCACGTCTGCTGCGAGCGCTATCTCTCAGTACCTTGATGATTCTGTGCGTGTATATAATAAATAAATGACCTTGTTCAAAAAAGAGTAGCCTCCTTTTAAACAGGGGATTCAGATAGCGTTTTTTTACGTGTACTTCTCGATCTGTTAGACATACGTTGAAGAGGCGGGCGAGCGGCGGTACATTATCTTCCAAACTACATTTCAAGTGTTCGTACACAATAAGATATGGACCCCAAGCTTTTCCGGTTTTGTCACGCTAAAGCGCCGTATCTACATCCTTGTTACTAACTTCGAGAGAAATAAAAGGCAATGGTCGTTATAGCAGTTCATAGCAAAGACCTCTTTGGCTGGAGTAGCCGAGGTCTGTGTACGCTGCGAGTCATGTCATTGCAGTTAAACAGGCCAAACGAGTTCTCCCTAACAGCCACGCCAGCTTCAAAAAGCACTTAATTGATTGTTCAGCATTCCGCGTCGAACCAAAATTGATGGTGCTTGCGGGTCGATTTCCTTAGAGAGACTGCAGATGATATGGCGAGTG
This sequence comes from Dermanyssus gallinae, assembly GCA_003439945.1. Taxonomy (NCBI): domain Eukaryota; kingdom Metazoa; phylum Arthropoda; class Arachnida; order Mesostigmata; family Dermanyssidae; genus Dermanyssus; species Dermanyssus gallinae. Next base: position 506,808 of record QVRM01004827.1, read on the forward strand.
GAAGGTGTTTTTCCAATATGTTAGCACTTTCTTATCGGGAAGAATAGCCAGGCTCTGGCCAAGTGTATCGAAGTCAATCTCTCGAACAGAAGCCGAAAGCTTGGTACTTTTTTGGCACTGATTTGCTGTATGTATACACAAGCCTCTACTGTCGGGACTGTTAAAAAAACAAGAAATACATATAACCTAATGATATTTTTAAATACGTGCATGGCATCTTTGGTTATAGCCGCGCCGCAAGTTCTGACACATTTTAATGTAGAACTGCGCCAGTTTCACATGGGCTGAATACATGACTCGGATGCATCTTGTTCGTTTCCTTTATCTAATTAGCTACAGAATGTTGGAAACTAGCCGCTTGGCGCTTCATTTATTAATGCATGTGCAGCACACAGCGCTGGACTTCTGCGTATTACGACTCAAAACAAACGAATTGCAGTGAATGTATATTCACTGCAATTCGTTTGTAATTTGCAATAAAACATTGGCTACTTTTGTTTTGGCAAAGCCTTAACTCTCGATTGTCGTTATCCCGGTACATCGCCACGTTTGAAAAAACAGTTTTCTACGTGTGCAAAATAAGTCAGGTCAATCTCAGAAACCCCACGTTAAAAACTAGTATGTTGAGTTAAGTTGGCAAATAGCAAATCTAGCTAAGCTTCGCATCAACTGAAGTTGTCTAGCATTTCCTTTTCGTGGTGTTTCCACCGCAAGAACAGGTTTCACAGGGCTTAAAGCGGAAGACGCTCGCCAAAAGCCTCAGTCATTCTACACGCACCTCCATGCCTTGAGTCTCAAAATGCCTAGACTTAAAGGGTATCTCAACTGCAGCGTATATAACAAATATAACTCCTCCGACAAAGGGCGGCTTGCTAGTTAGAAACTACTTTAAGGCTAGTTTTCGGATGCTGGATTTAAGCTCGCTGTTTATAGAACACTAGAGAAAGATACGACTCAACCAGGACGATTGCGGATTAGGAACACGCCGCTGGCCGGAAGTAGAAGATGGGAAGCCACAACATCAAGCATCTGAAAGGCTGCTAAGCCCACAATCTCCATCTTGCCAAACATATGCGCTGCTGAGCTAATTATATCGAATTGGTCACGACAGTGATTCCCCAACATAGTTGTTTGAATATTTCCATCGAGTGGCACTGCTACGGTCGACCATTAAATATGAATGCAAATAAATATAATCAAAAACTATATGCGGCATTTGCGTAGCGAACCAGATAAACTAAGTATTTAAAAGCAAATTTTGCGCCAATCAAGAGTGCGGCAATGTACGAATGCTACGAATCAGTAAAATGCTACTTGTAAAACAAAAGTCTGTTGTATGTTCTATGTTGAATTGTAAGTCAATTGTTCACGTGACTCTAGCGCAAAAAAAGGCGCCCCAAGTGTTGTCTTTTGAGAACATTTTTTTTCGTTAGAGAATTATTTGCACCTCTACTTATCTCAGAAGGCCTGATCATCAAGACAACGGTCTGCAGTGCAATAGCCTAAATTGACCTAACTGCAGCAATTTATTGCAAACGACACGACACTTATGTCTTTATGCTTATAAACTCTCAAAACAATTTTGAACGTACACGTTCATCAAACACGTGCGCCTAGTCAAGTAGTCTTCCCCTAAAAGCTGATCAAACTTGGCATCAATACTTGGCTATAGTCTACAGCTAAATAGTCTACAGTCATATTTGCAGGACTGAATTTGTCGTAAACGCGTTGTCAGCTTTCTTCAGCAAGTTATTCTATACCCTTACTAGGGTTGTTTTTCTGCAAATATGTATTAGATTCAAGTCGATAAGGCACCTAAAATACCTTTGCTACATAAATGACTTTAGAGTGCATTGTCCAATGGAGTCTAGCCTTGTCTGTGAGAATCTGAATGACAAGCAAGACTGAGAAGCAATTGACGCTGTCGCACGGTTAGTGCGCACCAAGTGAAACATAGTTGTAAACCGTTAAATGGGTGGTTTTAAAACATGATACCTGATTTGGTGAATGTTTATCTAATAATGCTATGTTTTTTAAACTGCAATTCGAGTTTGCAGTTGATACCAACTTAAATAGTTGCTTGGGTGTATTCAAACCTGTGCAAAACTGTTTGCTTAAGCCACATTTTCACCGCATTTATAAACACAAGCTATATTCTGTTTTGTCGAATTGTTTGAACAATAGTTTAAATACAGTGCGACTATTTATATTACAGACGTTTTATTTTCACACCGACAACCAGAGGCGTTGCTGTCTAGTTGATTCGAAAGTTTGGCAGTAACAACATACTTGCAGAA
>QVRM01004828.1:0-71968 GCA_003439945.1 Dermanyssus gallinae
TGGTCAATTCAACGTTTTGAAAGTAGCCATCCAAAGAAATACGAAGGAGGACTCTGCTCCAAGGTATCCAGCATTAAATGATACCAGACCCTACGTCTGGTACGGTGTTCTTCTTGTTCCAGTCAAGCTGTGATTCTCGGGCTAGGAAAGGCGCTCTGTCTTGGCCGAAACTTCTGTATGTCTTGGCCAGGAAGGATTACGCGAATGTTTAATCGGATTAGGCTCAGGGATCTGACGCACGAGAATCTAGAAGTAATAGCCACCTCAACAATGTCCTTTGACCCAGACGAGTGAAGTAGGGTCACGTGGGGTCGATATTCCTCTGCTGCTAGATTGATAGGCCTTCAGGACATAGCAGTACACTTGGACCATGCATTTTTGCAATCGCGCAAGTGCCGACGGTGATAGTCTAACTTTCGAAACGTTTTTAATAGAGTGCAGGAAATCCATTTAGTTCCAGCTATCAAGTAGCCCCTTAAAGTTATAGAGACCCTGGACTAACCCTTCACCTGGTCAAACGTGAAGTACATGTCACAGCTCACAACGACGTTAAACCATTAAATTTAAACAACCTCTGGCTTTCTTTCAGGCGTAGTGGACAACATTATTCTGGAGCTACTAGATGTACATTTATTGCTAGGTGTACCTTTGATGCCAGACGGCATTGCAAAGGCATTAGCTAGTTTAAAAGACGAGCTGGCCACAGTCCAGCAGCATTTGTGCGGAGCACATAGTTGAACTGGGCTAGCCCTGAGTTAGAGAGCCCGTGATCACACGTTCGAGCGGAGAAAACTGTTCCCCTCAAAACGTTAACATCTATTTATGTTAATAAAATTAAGGTTGTGTTAATTATATATATATATATATATATATATATATATATTATATGCTTTGGATGTAGACTGAAAAAGTCAAGTTTCATTGAATAATAGTCTCTTATATTGGTCACGCTGTGCACGATGCAACATAGTATAAACCCATACAAAAGCCAAAAAAATAAAGTGATACTCCTGGTGAGAGTTTGCCACTATGCGCATGCTCAGCACACAATGGTCAGAGCTCATAATCGGCCTCTTGAATGTATTGTTTCGCTACTCACGTTGTTCTCACTTTCTTGACTTGTACTGTCCAGTAGCTATCGTCGCGCGCTCGTTTAAATACTTGGTCGTATGATCAAAAGAATGCGCATTCGCACAGTCGGTTAAAGATTTGCTGCCACGTCTAGCTGAGACTAGCTAACCAACTGAGCAATTAATTACAAGCAGAACGTCGTACGTTAGTTTTGTCGTTGTGCGTAGGCAGCGGCTTATAGGCAGAGCTATAAGATCGATAGTCTTAAGGGCACTTGGCAGATCCTTAAACGTTAGCACGTCGCAACGCTTTACGGCTTACTGCCTGCTGGTATAGAGCGTCCTCCTACTGTTGAATCTACAATGACACTGCCATGACGCAAGAGACAAGCAAAACTTTTTTACCTAATTTAAGACAAGCAAAACCTTAAACAAATTTTAACAAATTAGCCAATTGTGTGTTTCGCTAGAGTTGAATCGGATCTGCTGTATTCATATTAGAACGGGCATATTTAAGTCCTTTCGTTAACGTACGCCGTAGAGAGAGACAGAGCTGAAAAGAAGGCACTCAACTAAGCATTTACCAGTGTGAATATAGTCTTTAGAAATCGCTCCCGGCGCCGACTTTGGCTTCCTGCAATTTCCGGCAAATGCTGTATTTTTCCGCCGACTTGTATTTTTCCGAGTAGAGTAGACACCTGATGTCAATCAGTGTTGAATGATAACTATAAAAACAAACAGTAGGCAAATAAATGATTATTAATGCTTTGCCACCTGTTGGGCACGTTTTCTACTCAGCGGTACACAATTATTCTCGTATGCACTAAATGCCCGTTATGCTGTATTGTATGAAATACAATCTTGACGAGTATATTAGTGCAATAAATTATGATGATACAGTTTTTGCTAGATCGTTTATTCCACCTCCAAAAATTGATGACTTGATGTCCCTAGCTATCAATTCACATCTTATTGATGTTAAAAGCGGTTGCGAGAGATACGGTTAAACGCAGTTTTGAAATCTACAAATAACTGGTAGTAACTATGACTCTCTTTCCGGCGTCGGCCCGCTGGTGCGCAAATTCCGCGCGCTGCGTTCACCTCCCTTCCACCTTCACGCTCCCACTTGAAAGTTGGTTAGACGGTGTAAACTCTCAATTTTGTTGACGCAAGAGGCGTTTAAATAGAAACTTTTCTTCTATTTAAAAATAAAGGAATTAAACAACATCAGTGACGTCGCAGATATAGTGACTGCAGAGAGATTAAACGAGATAACAAAACCTAGAGTGGTAGAATGTGCAGGGTGCCCCGGACACACTGACATGAGTACCGAAACTAACGATACGCATGTCTGTTGCAAAATATGCGATGCAAAGAAAAAACTTTTCCGATGCTCTTGAGTCTCCCGTCGAAAGGTTAAAAGTCCATAGCCTTAAACGCCTGCGAACATGAGCTGCTCGGTCCGCAACTGCACCGGCCATCGAAGGGGCTAATAAAACGGCTACAGTTGCGTCCCAAACAAGCATGCGGCCACACTCAAAGGATGCCAGAGTCAGACCGTCAGCTTTTCCATCGTCCCTGGATAAACCCAGAGGTTCCAGTACACACGGGAAGCCAGCAGATCTCTGCGCTTGACTAAACATGTCATTCAAAGCCGAGTGGGGTGCTATTTGGCCTGCACTTAAGGCGCAAAACAAACCATGATGGGCCAACGAGTCCACAATATAACTAAAACGACATCGGTAGGAAACTACTACAACACCAGCCGCAGTCCTGTACTTGACTACTAACGGCTTGAAGCCTTGAAGCCACGGTAGGGCTCTATCAATCAGGCTTGCTAATCGCTTTTCTTGCAAGGGGATCGCCTTTCTAATCCCTCAGCCTTTGTAGTTATAAGCTTAAAACCCATCGTTATCTGAGAATGCCCTAACCACGTCCGCAGCCTGTGTCAATGATGACACAATCGCGGGTCCTGTCACTATAACCGCGTTCGGCATACCTAGGCCGCCTAGCGAGAACGGAACGATTACATAATCTCTTGCCACAGCTTTAAGCCAAAAATTTAGTATCTCCTCTAAAATGTCTAGGCTAAGATCATTAGACGGCTGTAAATGTTTAGGCCATAAGGACAGGTTGCAACTTCTAACTAGGTGTGTAAACCTCACGGCTAAAATGCAAGATTTAAAAAGAAACATGCCGAAGTGGGTCCCCAATTGGGGTAATCTTCCTGTAGCTAAGTCTACTTTGACCTTTCAGCGAGCTAATGCTTTTGAAATTCCATCCGGCAACAAGAGCACACCAAGTCAACAACGCGACTGCCAGGAAATCGGTCAAGGAGGAACAATAAATCTAATGGCTCAATTCCATTTTGGGCTGTAACATATAGTCTTCATTTGCCCGTTATCAGGGCCAGGCCACTGATCACACCAAAGTCACACTTTTTAAATATTGTCCAGTACTGTTGGAAGATCTCCGTCGGAATACACTAGTTTCTTGATACACAAAAAGAAAAGTGGAGGACCCAGAAGACCACCTTGCTGACGGCCTGTTTGCGATAGTATAGCATGGACATGGCACGATGTAAGGTAAAACAGTAAGAGCACCCACGGCTAAGGATCGAAGCAAATAGTCCAATACCGCAAATCTAATCCTATTTGGACGCTATTAAAAGCGTTTCGGATGTCCAGTTTGACCCTTACCGTCGGCACTTTGCGGAATTTCATAAATGCACGGGCACAGTAGACTGCTAAATGTACCCTTATAGCTACATGTGCCTTTATTGCCAGACGGCATTGCAAAGGCATTAGCCAGTCAAAAGACAAAAAGAAAAGTGGAGGACCCAGAAGACCACCTTGCTGACGGCCTGTTTGCGATAGTATAGCATGGACATGGCACGATGTAATGACTGACCGTAGGTCAGATCTGTCTGGTAAAACAGTAAGAGCACCCACGGCTAAGGATCGAAGCAAATAGTCCAATACCGCAAATCTAATCCTATTTGGACGCTATTAAAAGCGTTTCGGATGTCCAGTTTGACCCTTACCGTCGGCACTTTGCGGAATTTCATAAATGCACGGGCACAGTGGACTGCTAAATGTACCCTTATAGCTACATGTGCCTTTATTGCCAGACGGCATTGCAAACGCATTAGCCAGTCAAAAGACAAACTGGGCTTCGCCACAGGCAGAGTACCCATTGACGGCTCACTGTACGTAAGCTTTTACAACATTTAATGGACTTAGCTTGGACACTTGAGAGAACGTGCTACATCTTAGGCTGACCGCTGTGACAAGGGATCAGGCAATGCTCCCGGTCTTTGTAGGCGGTCTAGGTGTGCCGGACGCGGTAATTTCATTGACCCAGATTGCGGACGGGGTTACGGCATTATTAGATAGTGATAAGTGGGACGCCTATAACGCTGAATTTTAAAAAGAGACCGATGGATTGCCAACGCTATTCGATTATCCTCCTGATGATAGTGCTCACCAGAGATCTCCCCTCAAAGGGCTAGAGCTTAGTTGCAGGTTTTGACCTGTCCGGGAATCGGGACTTATTTGGACGACGAGGCTGTTGACCTAGAACAATGCGGGAAATACTGTGGCGTTCATTTTCCGCACAAAGTTTATCCGTTGGCGTTCGAAACTGTGGAATCTGCAGGCCCCTTATACTCAAGATATTTGAGCGCTTGAATAAAAGCCTTAAACTTTTGACAGAAGACTCAAGAGCATTTGAACAGGCAGTTTTGCAGATTGTCGCTCGACACTCAACAAAAATCAATTTATGGTAATTCAATACCGACTGTGTTATATATATATATATATATATATATATATATAATGGGGAATTCGGATGTAGAATTAGCCGTCATCATATATGTATATGTGTACATAATATATAATATATATATATATATATATATATATATATATATATATAATATATATATATATATATATATTATATATATATATATATATATATATATATATATATATATATATATATACACATATACATATATGATGTAGACCAAAGAGCTCTTTGTTGAAAAATATAGTGTATCATATTGCACACGTTGCGCACGATAAATACAACGTACTGTAAACCTGAAAGATTTAATGCCTATACAACAGCCAAAAGAGTGATACTCCTCGGGAGAGTTCGCCGCTATGCGTATGCTCAGCACAGAATGGTCAGAGCTCGTTATCGGCCTCTGAATGTATTGTCTCGCTACTTACCCAACAACGAAGTTGTTTTCACTCTCTTGCCTTGTACTGTCCAGTAGCTATCGTCGCGCGCTCGTTTAAATACTTTGTCGTATAATCATAGGATTGCGCATTCGCACAGGCGGTCAAAGATTTGCTGCCACGTCTAGCTGAGGCTAGCTAACCAACTGAGCAATTAATTACAAGCAGAACGTCGTACGTTAGTTTTGTCGTTGTGCGTAGGCAGCGGCTTATAGGCAGAGCTATAAGATCGATAGTCTTTTGGCAAATCCTTAAACGTTAGCACGTCGCAACGCTTTACGGCTCACTGCCTGCTGGTATAGAGCGCCCTCCTACTGTTGAATCTGCAATGACACTGCCATGACAGCAAGAGACCAGAAAAACAGTAATTTTTTTAAAAAAAAATAGCCAATGCGAGTGTGTTTCGCTAGAGTTGAATCGGATCTGCTGTATTCATATTAGAACGGGCATATTTAAGTCCTTTCGTTAACGTACGCAGTAGAGAGAGAGAGAGCTGAAAAGAAGGCACTCAACTAAACATTTACCAGTGTGAATATAGTCTTTAGAAATCGCTCCCGGCGCTGACTTTAGCTTCCTGCAATTTCCGGCAAATGCTGTATTTTTCTGCCGACGTGTATTTTTCCGAGTAGAAGTAGCTGACTTGCGACAGTAGACACCTGATATCATTCAGTGTTGAATGATAACTAAAAAAACAAAATGTAGGCAAACAAACTATTATTAATGCTTTGTCGTCCGTTGGCCTTCGAGACTGTGGGAGCTACAGCCCACTATACTCAATCTATTTCAGATATTAACAGGAAACTCGAGAGCATTCAAACAGGCAGTTTTGCAGACTGTCGCTCGACACCCAACAAGAAAATGCAGCATTTGTCCGGGAAACATTGTTGAACTGGGCTAGCCCTAGTGACTGCCCGTGACCAGTGTGTTCGCGCAGAGACAATTGTTCACCCCAAACTGCTAACATCCATTTATGTAAATTAAATAACGACCGTGGGTGTATATATATATATGCCTTAGATTTTGGTGTATCTGCCACAAAAAAAATCTATTTCCTTTGTCGAATAATATAGTGTATCATTTTGCATACGCTGTTCATGACAAATGCAACGTGCTTAAACGATTTAATGCCCATATAAAAGCCAAAAGGTGATACGCCTAATGAGAGTTCGCGACTATGCGCATGCTCAGCACACAATGGTCAAAGCTTGTTAGCTGAATGTATTGTCTCGCTACTTACCCAACAACCAAGTTGTTTTCACTCTCTTGACTATCACTGTCTAGTAGGAATCGTCGCGCGCTCGTTCAAATACTTTGTCGCATGATCAGAAGATTGCGCATTCGTACAGTCGGTTAAAGATTTGCTGCCACGTTTAGCTAAGGCTAGCTAACAACTGACCAACCACAAGCAGAAAGCCGCACATTAGCTTCGTCGTTGTGCGTTGACAGCGGATCGATTATAAACCGGAAAAGCTATATCGACTGTCTCATATCAGAAAGAACACGTGACAGACATCCTTCGATGTTAGCACGTCGCAGTGCTTTAGAGCTCACTGCCAGCAGGTGTAGAGCGCTCTTCTACTGTTGTATCTGCGATGACACTGCCATGACAACAATAAACCTACAAAACAGCAAAAACAAAATTAGCAAAACAATAGACCAGTCAAGGCAAGCGAAGTGAAATAGAGTAATCGCAGCAGAACATTTACTTGTGAGAAGACAATCTTTAGAAGCCACTGCCGGTGCCGACCTTAACTTTCTACAATTTCCGGCAAATGCTGTCCCGGACGGTATTTGGACGCCTAGGACAAGGTATCAGAAGCGCCAGAAAACCCAACATCTGTTCGAGGCACATGGTTGAACTAAGCTAGCTTTGGGTTAGGGAACCCGTAACCATACGTTCTTGCGGAAACAATTGCTTATTCCACAGTGCTAACATTTATCTACGTTACTTAAATTAAGGTTGCGCTTTACTATATATATATATATATATATATATACCATAGATATAAACTGCAAAGCAATTTTGCTTGTTAAATAATACAATGTATTGTATGTATTGCAATGTATTGCATAATACAATAATACAATGTATTGCAAATATGCCCAGCTCGCCAACGAGTTCATTTTCGTGCCGCTAGTATTCAAGACACTCGGGGGGGGGGGGCGGCCCTGAGGCATGGTCGCTTTTACAGAAGATTGGCAAACAAATTGAACAGGCGACAGGGGAAAAAAGAGCACTTGAGTTTCTACTTCAGCGACTATCGCTGGCAGTTCAACGCGGCAATGCGGCAGCAATAATGGGCACAATGAGGGGCTGCCTCGAGGATAAGCTCGACTGGTAGCGCTCCCCACAAGCCCTAGTGTTGATAGTTAATTACATCTCGCTGTAACACTTAAATGTCATTTTAATAAATATAGTTGTTGATATCATGTAGGAAAAAAAATATTGTATTACACACGCCGTTTACGATAAATGCTAACGTATCTTAAACCTGAACGATTGAATGTCCATACAGAAACAAAGTGATACGCCTAATGAGAGTCCGATACCTCATCACACAGTGGTCAGGGCATGTTATCAGCTTCTGAATTTATTGTCTCGCTACTTACCCAACAACCAAGTTGTTCTCACTCTCTTGATCTGTACTGTACAGTAGCTATCGTCACGCGCTCGTTTAAATGATTTGTCGCAAATTTAAAAGATTGCCCAAGATTTGCTGCCAAGGCCTAGCAAATAATCTGACCAAGTAAAAGCAGAACGTTGGGCGTCGGCTTCGTCGTTGTGCGCAGATAGCGGATCGAAACCGAAACTGCTGAACGATCGATATGCTGACATTCGAAAGAACACATAGCAGACGCCTAAATGATAGCATGTCGCGGTTCTTCATAACTCACTGCGGGCAGAAATCTGCGATGACACTGCCATGACAGTAATAGACCAGCATAACAGCAAAAACAAAAAAAAAGTAATACAATACATAAATATATATATATATATATATATATATATATATATATAATATATATTCGAGGATACGCTCGATTGGTAGCACTCCTCACAAGCCCTAGTGTAGTTAGTTATTAACATTTTCCTGTAACCATAAAATTGAATAATACAATTTCGAATATATATATATATATATATATATAAAGTGCGTTGCAAAAAATTAGCAACTCATGTTTTTTGGTGATAATTTCGGCTTGATATATTTGAATGGCTTGAAATGTATGGGCATGCTGTACATGACAAACCACGAGTATGATGTTATCTTTGCAATCTCACAATTGGTTCATACAAAAAATAAAAAAGTGTGAAAAAACAGTTGCGTGGACGTGCGACAAAGCGGCATGGAGCTAAGCCGCTGTGAAGCTTAAATGTAACTTCTGCAGCAAAGCGAAGCGAAAACGAAACTATTCGCGTAACAGTCGGGAGGCTCCGAGAGGCACGCTGCGCATTCAAATTCGAACCCTAACGACTTTCCAACTAAAAGAAGTTAGCGCAGTAGAACATTGGACTATATAAGGACCGTACTACACTGTACTGTTTAGTGAACCACAGTGTGTATATATAAATATATGTATATCTGTATAGCAGCATATAGTGCAACGCAGATATAAATTCGCAAGGCACGAAACAAGAGAAAAAGGGGGAAAGGATCCATTTAAGGGTCCTGGTTGTGTCCCTCAGTCACCCGGCCCGGTTTTACTCGATATAGACCCAGACGAGCTGGCGAAGAGGGGTGCGGAACCGGAGACGGAGAAGTACACGGGCACAAACAACGACTCTGAGTACGAGAAAAGCACGTCTGCCGCAACGCCGCAGACTCAACGAAAGAGATCAGCAGCAATGGCAATTTCGCCAAACGATCCTACAGAGGGGGTAGCCGGTCGAACAACAGCCAGCCAAAAGGACAAAGCGGCAAAGAACACGCGTGCCGAGGAGGGCCTGCTGGATAGCGCGGGAGGATTGTGGGAGCTATTGGAGGTGGTAAAGCTGCTCACGGCGCTAAAAGAAAAACGTGTCACTACCCAAACGGACGTCAAGGCTGCGATCACTCGCCTCGACAAATGCACGTGGGAGCTCGAACTAAGACAGAAAGCTAGCGAAGCAGAGCAAGCGAGTTCTTTCAGGCAATTAAAGGAAGCCAACGCCGAACAGACGGCAGAAGTGCAAAAAATCACGATGCTGGCTGATAGATGGAAGGCAAAGACAGACGGTCTGGCCAAACAGGTTGAGGACCTAAAAGGACAGGAATCGGCACTTTCACTCGAACTTTTCCGTCAGAAGCGGCGAAAAATATTGAATAATACAATGTATTGTGCTACACATGTTGTTGACGATAAATGCTAACGTATCTTAAACCTGAACGATTTAATGCCCATACAGATGCGAAGTGATACACCTGTTGAGATTCCGCCACTATGCACACGCTCAGCACACAATGATCAGGACTTGCTATCGGCCTTTGAATTTATTGTCTCGCTACTTACCCAACAACCAAGTTGATCTCACTCTCTTGACCAGTACTGTACAGTACCTATCGCCGCGCACTCGTTTGAATAATCTGTCGCAAATTAAAAGAATTACTCATGCGCACAACCGGTTAAAAATTGGCTGCCAAGGCTTAGCTGACCAAGTAAAAGCAGAATGTCGCGCGTCGGCTTCGTCGTTGTGCGCATATGACGAATCGATTTCTCTATAAACCGAAAATGCTAAACGATCGATATGCTGAAATTAGAATGAACACATGGCAGAATTTTAAATGATAGCATGTAGCGGTTCTTTGTAGCTCACTGCGGGCAGGTATAAAACGCTCTCATGCAGTTGAATCTGCAATGACAGCAATAGACCAGCAAAAACAAAAAGACAACATATATATATATATATATATATATATGCCCGCAGTGAGCTACAAAGAACCGCTACATGCTATCATATATATATATATATATATATATATATATACATATTTAAATGACATCTTTAATCGCTCATTTATAACTGCCGGCCTACAGCCCCCGGGTTTTTCGAGGGATAATGGAAAAAGAACTGACGGTCTGACTTTGACGCCCTTTAAGCGTGGCCGCATGCTTGTTTGGGACGTAACCGTAACCGACTCATTAGCCTCTTCGACGGTCGGTGCAGGTGCGGACCGAGCAGGTCATGCCTCCAGGTTGGCTGAGGCTAACAAATGCAGAAAATACTCGAGCGTTGATTCTCCGCACGAATTTTGTTTGTTGGCGTTCGAGACTATGGGAGCTGCAGGCCCCCTTATGCTCAAGCTGATTAAGCGCGTCGGTAAAATAATAATTTTTCGGCAGAACACTCGAGAGCATCCGAATTCTTGCGTCAGAGGCTGTCGACATTCAACGAGGAAATGCAGCGTCTGTGGGGCACAATGTTAAACTGGGCTAACCCTGGGCTAGGGAACCCGTAATCACACGTTCGCGCGATATATATATATATACACGCCAATACAGGTAAGGAATGAGTAGTTCTCAAGAATTTGATTTACTTGGAAAGTATCAGAAAGTGGTTATGAAGAACCTTCGCTGCCGCGTGTCACTTAACAGCACATTTCGCGTTATTTATATATACAGAGTCTATCACAACCATTTGTACTTATTGGTTGATTGATTTGTTGTTTGCTTGGCATGCGTACCTAAATACACATGTCACTTTTATATTACGGCCGCTTTGAGTGCCAGCATTTATGTTACCTTTGCATCTATATAATCCATGTATACTTTAATACCAACTGAGGTCTGAGGTCTAGGGCCTTCGACAGCCCTTTATCTCTGCTCCCCTCTAAGGCTATACATTATTTAATAATATGCTCGATTGACTCATTCTCTAGCCCACATGCTCGACATTTTGTACTTTGCCTAGCTTTTTGTATGCTTGTATTCAACATCCCTGCCCTGGCACCTGCCAATTGCCCACTCGCTCTTGAATTAACGTATACGTATTATACCCTTCCCCTATTTTCGCTTTTCCTTTCCAATACAGTTGGCAAACTCGATCTGGAATCCATTGCCCACTTCCATTTGTCTGTATATAGCCTGTTCAGCCTTAATTTCAATATTTTCTCTAATACTCTCGCTCTTGTCTATTGATGACTATTGTACCCAATCTCCCTAGCTGCAAACCCTACTCTGCAATCCCACTTCGTCTTAATCCTCAGTGCCGCCTTTACTAGCTGCATCTGCTTAACGCATCTTTTATTTGTGACACTTTTAATCTACGACTAAATCTTAGCTCACTTTGTACTTCTTTTCGTATACATTTTGACATTCCCCCTTCCCCCTCAAGAAATTCCCTGGCACAATTAAAACGACAACCCAATAAATATGAAATCTCTAGATTGCTCAGCTGCTTTTATTATTCTTACCATGTTATTCCTGTAAATTTATTCTAGTAACTCTGCTCAGTTTCTCTCCAAACCCTCCTCTAACAAAATCTAATACAACTGTAAATTTATCGCAGACAGTCGCTCTGGAAACGTTTCGGCATGAGTATTCTCAAAAAGTGTCTCTGATTCCTAGAGAATTCTATCTATCACCAGCTATGACTAATCAAGTCTGGAAGGACTCTCTCCGGCCATGTCGTCACCTCACTACTCGCTACAATGTTCACGGATTTCATCATTTACTATGCCAGTCTGCTGGGTTTCATTAACCCAAGTAGGACTGCAAATGCCGTCGTTGTGGCGGTCCATGCCCCCTCTACCACTTATCTGATTGTACGAAATCCGTGTCGCTTTCTCAGCTTCAGCGAGAATGCTCATAAGTCATTTTACCATGTTTGTTATATATATCATGTTTGCATTTACATACCCAAACAGGGTGCATTTTAAATAAATACAACTTTGTTCTGTCTACCATATCATATGCTATTTTTAAATCTAAAAATCCTGCCACGCACCCTTGTCCCTGTAACCTCCATGTTTCCACAACCTATAAGAAAAGCTGATAATTTAGCCTATACCCCTTACTAAATCCGCACTCCCATTCTCCAATTTTCTCATCTGTCTGCACTCTACTCTTAAACTCTTGCATAAATATTCGATACGTTATATGTGTAAATGTAATTGGCCGCCTTTTTTTAGGTGTCATTATCTACCCACTCCTTGGGAAGAAGAGAAACGCTTCCCTTGCGCCAATTCTCCGGGATTCTGCCCCTCTAAAGACATTCTTAAATTGCTTCGTTAGATAATACACGTGCTTCTTTCTCAACGCCTGGATAATTCCCGTCGAAATCCTGTCAAGACCACACGCCGTTTTTGGATTCATTTTTCACCAAGCCTTGGATCTCATCTGCTGTGGTTGTAATTTCCGTGCTAGTTCTTGTCCCTTCTTTACTGTTCACGCTAGTCGTGAAAAATAGCGTTTGTAACACGGTGTCCATTTCATCTGTTGTGTATGTTCTATCCTAGACGTTATTTTTCATTTTTGTTTTTCCTGTTTGACACAGTCCCAAAACTGTTTTGCTCGCTGGCCCTTGGAGCCCCCCAAAATTCTATTACATTTCTTCTCGTCTGTGTGTTTAATAACATCTTGGATTAACATTTGAGCTTTACTCCTGCCTTCCTTGTAAGTTTCCTAATACTCTTCTGCCTTGTGTGTTTCTGCCTTGTGTGTCCCTTCCCATTACTTTTCTATGCTTCTTACTCCACCTTTTCTGCTTCATGATTGCCTTATTTATTTGATCAATTCACCACCGTCGCTCTCCTCCCTTTTAAATATCCTTCTTTATCTTACAGCAATTGCCATATGCGTCTTTAATATGCCTATGCATATCGTCCACCAGCCTTTCCCCACTTGCCGCTCAGAGCTGTTTTATTTATTCTACTTTCTGTGCCCATTTGTGTTTGTCCAAACATTTCTTTTGTACAACTACGCGCCCGGGTTTCTTCTTCCTTCCGCTCACTTTTACCCCAATATGATCACTTCCAACATTGTATGTTTTCTCTTTATCGATCCTGATTTCCTTCACCCAATTATGTATTTTACCCTTCGTACGAACATAATCTACGCATGACCTTTTAGTCCCCTGTGTGTACGTATATTTCCCTTTTACCAGAGGGTTCAAATTTAAAATTTGGGCCTCACTCGACTCTGCCAGTTGTATCTTCTACCCGCCCTGTCTTCTCGTCCATCCAGCTGTTTGATATGTGCATTCCAATCTCCCAAACATATTACCCTTCCCTTGATTGATCGATTTATTGTTCGCTTGGCATGTATACCTAAATACACATGTCACCCTTTTATATTAGGGGCGCTTAGAGCGGCAGCATAAATATATTTCTTACGCATCCATGTAATCCATGTCTACTTCAAGACCTACTGAGTATTTGCTTTCCATCGCGACAACCTCTTCTTTGTAATATCGACCAGGTCATTTCTAACAGTTGGTCCTGGAGCTAGGGCCCCCGACAGCTCTATATCTCTGCTCCCCCTAAGGCTATACATTCTTTAATAATATGTTCGATTGACTCATTCTCTAGCCCACATGTTCGACATTCTGTACGTTGCCCCTCATTACATTTAGCTCTATGTATCCTTGTATCCAACATCCCTGCCCTGGCATCTGCCAATATTATTTTCAAGTTTATTGACCAAATAGTAGGTATTATATTTTGTTACATTAGACGGTTTGCAGAAACCGGCTTGGAGCATTCAAGTAAATGATATGTGGTGCACTGATGGCCGCAACGTTGACAAGTGCATGATTCGTTAGCTTCATGGTGGCCAGGTCGAACACAAATTTTATGGTGAAAACGAATCGAAGGGTAAGATGACGATTTGCCATATTGGGATCCTTCCACGTGTCCGAGGTGAGGGCAGGCGTCATAAAGAAGGCTGGATCGACATCAGCTAGTTTCGCCTCCCAATTCTGGATGTGCTGCCTAAATGCTTCAGTGTGAGGCAGGTTGAAGCTTCGCTGCAAAGTTTCTGTGAAGAGAGGTGCTCCAGCCGCCAGGTAGACAATTCGGTTGCGGCTTGTTCTGTGGACACCCAGGGTACGCTTGAGGAATGCAGCTTTAAGTCTGTCGAGATCAGCGAGGTTCGCTGCGCTGAGGTACGGCCATATCACTTGTATTCCATACCCAGCTGTGGTGCCTATTTTTATATCAAATAGCTGCAAGGCTGCCTGTAACGACAGCCGCACTGGTATTTGAATACTGTGAAATGCCATAAAACCCTTACGGATTCTTTCTTAAGTTAGTGATCAGCTGTTGAACCAGCAAGTCGCATCGCTTGCGAGCTCTGTCTAAAGCAAGTCATACCTGTGTAATTGTGGTGTTTTCTTAGCAACGGTGACCAAAGACGACAGTGAGCAGTTCCCGGGATATAATGTGCAACACATCATCTCTTTAGTGCTTGAATTACTGCAACCGACATCTAACTACGGCACCTCCACATTACATTAGCGGTAGACTGCTATCAAACGATTGTAATCGATCGTTCGAAAATTCGTAATCGATTCAGCGACATCTGTGGTTTAACATTGAATTTGAAAGCCAACATCGTTTCACCCAAGCACTTGTTAAATAGCTTCTTCACAAGCTTTACAACCAATCGCGCTACGACCTGCAACGGCAGCGACGACAGCAACAACAGCAAACACGGTCACACTGAAGCTCCGCATGCATCGAAGCAGCAAGGGCAGCCAAGCGTTTGGCGTGCGAGCTGTCAGAGAGTGGAACACTCTTCCGGTTAGCTTGCGTTGTTTGAAATCCTTAAATAACTTCAAGGAGAATTTAAAGTCACACCTATTACCCCGTCAATAATGGATACACTAGTCTTCCTAAATTGACCCTCGCATAGAGGTAAACACAAGTAATTTTATTCCGGCTGCAACTTTTTACCAACACAATGGTAACTGTAGTAGGTTTAAATTACTATATCCTTCTTGCAAATAATTGTAAATGTATGAAACAACATACCATTGTAATTGTGTATATAATAAATAAATGACCTGGCTCAAAAAAAAAACAACAACATCGTCATCAACATCATCCTACTTGACTGACGCGTGAAGCCGTCAACGACACCTGCCGGCCACTCTGTGCTTTGTTGTGGTTCTATTTCTACCCTCTCCCGCCCCTCCTCCGCAGTCTGCTCTCTAAGCTTGTCGCGTCTATTGAAACGGGATGGAGGCTAACCATTGTACGGTTTGTTCTAAGCCAATTTCCCAAGGGCTGATGCATGTTTCATGTAGCAGTTGTGCGCGAAATGTGCACCTCACCTGTACAGGCGTTCAGCTCAGGGAAGGAGAGAACTGGGTATGCACTCTTTGCAAAGCTGTTGGAGAGTTTAATGACACTGGCTTACTGCCCGTAATTGATTCTGTCGTAAAAAGCTCACAAAACGAAGAGCTAACCACTGTCTTAGCGTGGCTATTCAAGCGAGTGTGCGTTCTCACCAGGGAAGTGGATGCCTGCAAGCAGCATTGCAATGCACCGCCGGCAACACTCGCATCTACAACAGCGCCGGAAATAATGGAACCGGCGATAAGAAGATCTATAATAATTGGGGATATGCTTCTTAAGGGTTGCCAGAAGCAACTATCGCTACTCAAGAGGTTCAAAGATCTTCATATTTCACTTCGACCATTCGGTAATGATCTCAAGAAGATTTTTACTGACACATTGCAGGCCATGAGTGACACCTCGGACCCGCTACAAGTTGTCATTCATGCAGGGCATGCAGAGTGCATTAAACTAGAAACTGACGAGGCGCTGGCTTTGTACGAAGGCTTCCTAGTTGAGGCGAGAAACAAACACCCTGGGCACTCTCTTGTCCTGGTGTCAACTCCTGTTTACAGCCAAGAGTGTAAGTGTTTCAACAATGGACTTGCCAGCCTTGCTTACAAGTTTAACGTACAGACCAAGTTTTTACACATAACTTATATACAGGCAGCAACAGGATTATCTCAAGTATTCAGATACGACGAGATTTCGGCGAATAAGATTGCGAACGTTCTAGTGCGATATTCATGTAAATTTGTTGGAGTGAAGAATCCCTTACCGTCCTTGCTGCGCACTTCGAAGAAGACCTCCAACGTCAACAAAGTTGTTCACAAACAACAGACAGCAGTGTCAGCGGCAAGCAACGACGTCCGAAACTGCCAAACCGCCAGATTCGCAATGGCAAACAAAGTCTTCAGGTGCAGCAACGACAAACTAATAACAGAGAAACCAGAATCAACAGGCAAAACGCTAAAAACAACAACAGCCACTGGCAGCAGCAACGTAGACCGCACATCACTCGGACCAATCGTAATGATAATCGAGAGCGTAACCCGGGTAACTTGTTGGGGCTTCCCCCAATGATGACCAACCCCTACCTCTAATACAATCCGTTCGCTGCTCTATCCGAGAATTACTGAATGGGCCAGTACCCATTTCAACTGCAGCGCCCTCCCGTGCGAGGCAGACGCTGGAATTAAACATAACGCAGTGGAATATCGAGGGTGCCAAAACAGGTCTCTCCTCCCGCACGCAGAATTATCCGCGTTTGACATTGTTATTTTAACTGAGACATGGTCTACAAAAAGCATAAACGTGAATGGATTTTACACAGCTGAGTGTCTGGCACAAGACGCAGCAGGACCAGGAAGACCAAGTGGGGGCGTAGCTGTTTTGTACAATGGCAAATCTGGTGAAGTAACAATTCAGTATAATGATGACAACTGTGTCATTTTAAGTACCGATAAATGTAATGTCGTTGCCATGTACTCAAGTCCCGCGGAGAGAATAATAGATCTGCTCGATAAGCTGTGTCGGTCGCTCGATTCAGTTGATCTACAAAAATCAACTCTACTCTGTGGTGACTTATACTGCCCAATAGGTAAACCCAGCAATAGTAGGTGCAGATCGCTGATCAACACCTTACATGATCGAGGTCTGTGGCTTGTCACCTCTCCGGATGTGCATACATTTGTGGGACCACAGGGTAGATCAACGATCGATATATTTGCAACCAACATGGAAGAGACCTCCGTGACGTATCACGGCGTGCTGTCGCAACTAACAGCTTTCGGAGCCAAATCGCATCTTCCGGTTGGACTCAGTGCGCGGAGTTCCTAAGTGCCATCTTTACCAGCTGCATCTGCTTAACCCATCTTTTATATGTGATATTTTCAATCCCACTACTAAATCGAAGCTTACTTTGTACTTCCCTTTGTATACATTTTGACATTTCCCCTCCCCCCTCAAGAAATTCTCTGGCGCAATTAAAACGGCAACCCAATGCAAATCTTATCACCTCTCTTTGTATTGTTTCTAACGTCTTTCTCAACCCTGTGCTCTGAACCAGAGAGGCATTAGCAAATGTCAATCCTGGCACATACATGGCCTTTCATATATTCCTTGTTACTATATATTTATTAAACTCACAGAGGCCCTTACACCTTATTGCATTTCTTCCTCTTTCAGCCTTCTTCCTCCTTATTATCTCTTCGTCTTTCGTAGTCATTGTCACCCCAAAATACTTGTACTGACTTTTATAATCCAATTATTTTTCCTGTACTACAAGTTTCTTTGTCCCCCTAGTCCCACTAAATACTAAAACTGCGCTATTTTTCATTAAACGACATGCTCAGTTCCTCCGCTGCTTCCCCACATGCATTTAACATTTGCAAGTTGTCTGCTAGCAGTCGTGATGTTCGGTTGTTCGAAGTGTTCGCTCCCGTTAAAGACGGGTGAACAACTAGTGGTGTGCAGTCAAGGCTGCTCAAAAGTGTTCCACGGGGGTTGTCTAAACCCCGTGCTCCCCGAGGATGAGCACTCGGCTCCGTGCGGAGCCTGTGACACCCAGGAACCAAGTCACGGTACGTTGTGCGGCCGATTGAGCGAGCTACAGTGGAACTTTCTGAAACTGTGGTTAACACACACGGCACTACAGGAGCGGGTTGCCAAAATCGAGGCAGTTCCGCAGGAACAGTTTGCCGCACTCCTTACGCTTACTGGGGGTTTGAACTCTACACTAAGTGACAAAATTAGCGTGGAGAAAAGCGGAGGAACGCGGACAACGCGGAAAAACAAGAAAGCCAGGCTAGCAGACAGCACAGAAGGAGGTGACGTCATCGAGCCAAAGACGAGAGAGCTGGTTGGAGAGACCAGCAAAGACAACCGCGCAGGCGCCAAGAAAAGGCGTCTGCGGAGTTGAGTAACGACAGTGGCAACTTGAACGGCGCTTTTGTTGAGATGGAACCACCGGGTGGTGTTCACCGCTGCGTCACCAGCTGCGGTAACAACAACGCCGACAGATCCAGCTGACCCACGTCCGGAGGAGAAGGCAGACGACGATGGTTTTGTTGTGGTTCGTAAGCGACGGGACAACAAAACAAAACATCGAATGCAGCGCGGTAGTGCAACAGATGACATAGGCGGATTGGAAGTCTATGCAAGACCTGCGAAGATCTGCGTCTTGAGAGAGGCACGATTGGCGCAGAAGACATCAACGGTCGGACTGCAAGCGTGGCTTACTGCCAAGGGCATAACTGTGAAAGCAGTTTGGAAGCTACATACACAAGGTAGTGATGCTGTGTTCTGTGTGGTTGTGCGTGACGAAGATTACGCAAACTGTTGCAGAAATGAATTCTGGCCAAAGGGAAGTCTGTTCCGTCGCTGGGTTGGGGACGTCCCCTACGAGAGGATGGTTAAGGAGAGTTTTAGTGCGCCTGGCGGTCTAAGCCTCCGTAAGTGATTGACCAGTTCTAGAACTACAAGCGTTGTGGCAAACATACCTTTACGAGTGCTTCTCTGGAATTGTGAGGGACTTAAGGGGTCAATGGATCTCGCACGTGATGACATGTTTAAGTTGGTTGACATTACACTCCTCACGGAGACATTTCAGCGGGACGAACTGCATATCAATGATATGCGGGGCTTTCACCAGCTGGCTGTCTTACCTGCGGGAGGTCGGGGAAGACCTGTGGGTGGGTTATCTATCTACCTACATAAACGCTTACCACCGATGCAATGCGTCAGGAAAGATGAATACTGCGTGGTGCTCTCCTCTGGGAGGGTAAACGTCGCTGTATTCTATTTCCCACCCACATTCGATTCTGCGGAAGTTGCTGAGACGGTAAGCTTTGGACTTTCAGAGTTAAACCTGACCATGCCAACTATCGTCGGCGGTGATTTCAATGCCAGAATCGATTGTGGGGCCAACGATGATAAAGGCGAGGTGCTGCTTCAGGTGATGGAAAATATTGGTCTAATTTGTGCAAACGCGCGCGAAGACTCAATGGAAGCAGCACCAACGACCTGTTGTTTCACAACCTTGCCAGCCGTGAAATTGAAAGCTTTGATGTTCTCGATGAAGCGGCCCGAAAACACCAATCAGTGTTGTCGACGTTCCCGGTATTTGGCGAGACCGATATAATCCGCCGCGCTGGTTTGCAATGAGACGGATTAATCTATCTCTTTTGGACAGAGCGGTCTTGAGGTAAGCCCTGACATCGATACCACCTGTGACCAGCTGGAGAGGACGATGAGAAGTGCAGTGAAGTGGAAAAGGTTATGGCAGAAGAGATCACGCCCGTGGTACTCTCGAGCCTGCTACCTAGGCCACGTTGAAGTGCTCGAACTCCTGCGCCAAGCCCGAGCCAAAGCACCATCATCACTACAAGCCAGGCGGGACTACTTTGAGCGTAGAAAGGTTATATAAGACTCTGCTATGATCATAAAAGGGAACACGCGAGGCGGGAGGAGCGACGGCTGCTTGAAAGAGCAGAACGAGAGCCCTCAGCTCACATCGTGCGATCTCGTAGGGCGGGGAATCCGCTTAGTGACGGACAGGTAAAGAGCCACCTAACTAATATTTTATTCAATCGTGACGTTGCGGCCGCTCCATTGCCGCTTACATTGGAGCAGCACAACATGAATCTGCCTTTCGGGGTGGAGGAGGTGTGCCAGGTCCTACGGTCACTCCCGAAGAGAAAGAGCTCAGGGACCGATCAGGTCTGCTATGAGCATTGGATCCAGTCACTCCCTCTCTTGGCAGAAACTCTTTGTGATTTCTTTAATGAAATTATAAAGAGGGGGCGGATGCCTAAAGTCTGGCATGTCGCCAGGCTTTCTCTTCTGTTCAAGGGTAGGCATGGTGATGACCATCAGGATCCAAATCTCTACCGTGGAGTGGCGTCAGAACGCACATTGAAGAAGATTTTCTGTGAGTTGGTTATTCGGCGGATTGAGCACGTGGCTGAAGAGGCACTTCCACCGGAGCAATTCGGTTTTAGGAGAGGCCGAGGCACCCGTGATGCAATCCACGTTCTCCAGTCAGAAATCGAGCGAGCTGTGGCACAACCTAGATGTCATCTGTATGCAGTCTTTATTGACTGCGTCAAGGCCTTTGACAAAGCCCCTCGCTATCTGCTGGTTGATGCATTCCAACGAGCAAATGTGGGAACTCCGCAAGGAGACCCGCTGAGCTGCGTCTCGTTTACACTTCTCCTTGCTGACCTCGTCGGTTACGTCCGACAGGAGTACCAAAAAGCCGTGGTGGTGATGTATGCAGATGATATCGTGGTCGCTCATCGCGACCTAGGTGCCATCAAGCGCATTACCTCTATGATAGAGGTCTCGTAGGGACTAAGATAAGACTGAGATAAACACCAGGAAGACCAAAGCCATGAAATTCAGGCGTGGAGGTCGATTGGCTGCCAGAGACGTTATACGTTGCTGCGGCCAACCATTGGAGTTTGTTAACTCTTTCCAGCATCTTGGCCTTCGGGTTCATTATACGGGAACGACGTTCACAGCGCATATAAACGAAACAGTACGGAAGGCACTTGTCTCTCTTTACGGGGAAGTAGGCAATGTCCGAAGACTGTCCGTTTTCTCAGCAACGAGGCTCTTCATGCTCAAGATTGTTCCGGGGTATGGCCTTGACAGAGTGTGGAACCACCTCACACTGGCTAATTTTAACTAGCTTGAGAGGTGTTTCTCATTATATATGAAGCGAGTGCTTTGCTTGTCTATTCGAGCAAGGAGCCGTTTTGTGTATCTCATGTCAGGTTGTCCACCGGCTACTGAAACAATCCGACTAAGGCTGAAGATGCCGCGTACAGTCCCATACGAATGTTTGATTTCTGAATGGGAAGCTAAAGTCGAACAGGCTACACGGGATGTCGGTGGTTTGGACGTTTTCAATGCCGTGCACCTCTGGTCTGGTCCTGCATGTGACAGTCGCCACGTATACACCAGGTACATAGTGCACGGTTATCACTACCTGGTATGTTCAAACGCAGCCTTTCACGAGGAGTACGAGTTGTGCACCTGTCGGTTCTGCCTGCAGAGGTGTGCCAAGTACCATGCAGTGGAATACACAGCGCTGGACAAAAGATCGCCGAAAGCGTGAAGAAGATAGAGTATTACGAAGAAACATCTTGAATTGTATATTATACTCAATCTGAGTGAAATAAATATAAATAGGAATTTAACATTTGCTTAACTTCGCTAGTACCCCTCCCTAACATTACCATATCGTCAGCAAACAGCAGCACGGGTGTCTTGATATATACACGCGTTTCCCCTATCTGTCATCCCTAACCCGTTCTATTAATCCTTCGCGCTATTCTCCCTATATACATAAAAAATGACCGATGACACGGACAGCCTTGACTGACCCCCTTAGCAACTATAAACTCTCTAGATTGTTCGGCTGCTATTATTATTCTTAGCGTGTTCTTCCTGTAATTTTTTTCTAGTTACTCCACTCAGCTTATCCCCAAACCATCCTCTAACATGATTTGATACAACTTTGTTCTGTCCACTATATCATATGCTTTTTTAGGATCTAAAAATCTTGTCACACACCCTTGTCCCTGCAATCTCCATGTTTCCACAACCTGACTTAATGAAAAAAAGATGATCATCTAGACTATACTTTTTCCTAAATCCGCACTGCCATTATCTCATTTTCCCATTTGTCTCCAGAATACTCTGCCCTCTACTCTTACACACCTGCATAAATATTTGATACGCTTATCTCTTCTTGTTAAAGGTCTTTCCTATTTTCCCTTACCTCGTCCTCTCTTAGCCCTTCGAGCTCCTCACTCAGTCTGCACTCGTTTGCTCGTAAAGTTTTGACTTCCTCTCTAAGCTGCCCTAGCTCTTCCTTATCAGCTGACCTAACTTCTCGGTAGACCTTACCTCTGTCTTCCAGAACCTTCTCGAGACGTTCCAGGGTCCTGGGGAGCTGTTGAGATAGCTCCTTGAGCTCCTTCGTGTTATTCGCCTTAGACAGATAAAGCGTTTGTCCAGTGTGTTGCATCACTTGAGGATCTCTTGGAGCTGCTTTTTTTTCTCACTTTGCCGGAAAATCAATAGCCACCCCGCTTCCTATTCCCGACGACGCCCCGTGTGTCCATTCTGTTCTCCCCGTGCATCCCCCTTAATGTTTAATATAAATAATTAATATATCTCCATATAATATATCAAACATAAAATATATCGTAATATACCATTGTAGTGTATGAGATAGATAGATGAGTATGATATTCTATGATGATATTGATCGATGGAAGCGCACCGCCCGCGGTGGGGGATTACCTGCCACCAGCGGGCGCAATGAATGCCTATAGATTGGTCTGAAATAAACCAGATAGCCTTTTTTGGCGTCGGCGCTGATTGAGCCGGTAACTTACACGGTGAGTGTCCTTATTGTCGCTACCTCGATACTACAACCATATATATAATATACTTACTATATAATATACCGCCCCTCGCCTCCTTCTTGTTCCACTCTTTACTGACTAACTCTCACTGACTAATACTGGTCGTCGCCGAGAAGGCCGAGAAACTAATATGGCGGGCCCCACGTGTCTCAGCCTAGTGATCGACAAGTAAATTTAACCCACATTTCAGCCTGGTCCGTCTGTCCCCAACAAACGCGGCCCTAACTAAGAAGAGAGGGCTACTGAGTACAGTACCTTTGTAGGCGAGAGTGAACCGTTTTGCCGACCAGTGGTTCTCTCTTCGTCGTCATTGGGATCGTAGATACTGAGTGTAAGCCAATAATCCTCGAAAAGTGAGCAATAAACCTTGGAGAACACCCACCAAAACACAATAAAACTCTGTCGCAAGCTTTTACCCACCAACGCTACAGGTCCGACACTCGACACCCCGGAGTAACGCGAGTTTCTTCGGTATATACCACGGAGCTCGGCCAGACACGTCCGCACAGTTCGACTGCCAGACAGTAATTGCATGTGTTGCGACTTCCCAATCAGCACCAGATAAGTCTCGAATTGGCCGTGGTCTATAAGGACCCGGACTGAGAAGTACGTAACTGGCCCTCGGTTCGGCCCGTAATACCAATGGCGGAGGTCCAGTATAAGCGACCGGGTTCAGTTCGCCCAATACACTCCAGAGCCTTCCCATTTGGATCTGCGTGAAGTCCGCCGCGCCATCTCCTATTACGCTTGCTTCTTTCCTGGGCCAGAAGATCCGAGGGTAGCAGAACGAGGCCCGCTTCTGTACTCACCAAGGAGTACGCCCGGCAGACCCAAAGGGCAATGTCGCGCTGGGTGGGAGGGCTCGTCTGCTGCGAGCGGTGCGTAGGGCTACGCGGGTGCCGCGCACATTCCCGATGACTCCGCGACAGGGGCTAGCAGCCGGCGACGGCCGTCTGTAGATGACCGGCCTCGTCGAAAGCCATACTGATCACCCGGCAGAGCTTGAAGGTCCTCAATATCTCCATTGAAGCGCTCTGTTATTGAACTTTCAAACAGTTTGCCTACTGCGTCCAAATTGATCTATATGATAAAGAGTCCGGCCTTGGAAGCAGCGTGAGATGTGCCCGCTTCCATTGCGCGGAGTACATTTTGTTTTTCAACAATCGAGTGGCGATGCCCGCTAACTTTTTAGATGCTACCCTGCCAGAATGAAAATGACCCCGGGTGACACGCCGCCAGGGCCGGGTGCCTTTTCGGGCGCAAGCCTCTCGCCTGCGCGTAGGATTTCATCTGCCATGGCAGGTGGTATGTCATCTGGGCGAACGAAAAAGGTCTGCAGCGGACGCGGGGACTTGCCACGAAAAGCAGTAGAACCTGCTTTAGGATCTTCTCAGGCGGCAAGAGGGATTGGCATAGCTTACTCGTAACCATCTAATATGTATTTGAACTGCACACCATGACCTAATGACTCAATCTATTGAACCTAGACTAGCCAAGTACGTAGGAATGAAAACATGATCACCTGCGGTCACCTGTAGAGTGTCACCACATTCTCTGTAGTGCTGTTTCTGCACTCTGTGTCAGCTGTATTCATTGCCTCACAGATTGTTCTCGAATGCGGTAGATTTGTTTTAAGTACACATCTTTATCTCTATAGAATCTTCGGGACGTTCCTCGCAGCTACTCGTTTCTACCCTCTCCACTGCACGTTCGCCAGCACGTGGCGCCTAGCCCGGACAGTCGCCTCTCCACCTGAACTTGGCCAGAGCCAACAGTCCCCCACGCTAACTATGAAATATGTAATAATGCCTATATGTACTCTGGCTTAAAGCTACGTACGACGACGGCTTTGTCCCGCCATCTCTCGATAATTTATTCATGTACTTGATCTCAGAACTTTAGATTCTTGTAGGGGTGTTAACGTAATCGGATCCGCTGATGTAGCTGGCTCGGTAGAGAATTCCGCCTTCAACTTTAATAGGCGATGTCGGCGCCGGAGAATTTGACTTAGCGGTAGAAGGTGGTCTCATTACAGCAACCTTTGAATGTTTTGGCTGTTCGTTGTCACGGTCGACTGTACCACCCAAGTGCTTGTGCAGTATAGCCTGCTTTCTTTTTCACGTCCGTTTTTCGGACTTGATTAGAGTGTCTTGTCACCGTGTCGGACTGGATTGACTGTGCTAGCATGTGCCTTCTTCCAAGTATCTTGATGACACGGGATACACATCACTTGTCTTTTTGCGATAGTCTTGAACAACCACAGACTCCCCCACGCTGAATCAAGAAGCCATTTCAGCAGGCTATGCTGGTACCTGTGGCTTCGCTTTAAGCTGGGATATGCGAATTTGTCGGCCGAGGAATATGGATCCGAGACTATCCCTTGTAGCTTCTACAGGCTAATTCCGAGACGTTGAAGAATAAACATTAAACTCAGAGGGTTTCTTTTCTGGCAATCCCACTTTCGTAAAGCATTCCTTTTCCATTGCCTGTAACTCCTTCTCGCCGTTCTTGGCGAGGGCAGAAGGCAATCTCCTAGGCCTGAAGTATACTGGTTTCAGCTAGACCTTGAACTGGACTGTAAGTGCGCGTACTGCCGGTAGTGTAACAATCCTTGGCGCAGTGAGTAGGGTATGCAAAAAGTATGTCACTGGCTTTGCTTTCTACTGGATGAACTTCGAGCTGCCCCCTCTCAGCGTCTTTATCCAATTGCGACCGAATAACATCGGCAATTGGGGGTCGTTGACTAGGTGTAGTAATACTTTTGTAATACAGTGGTATTTAACGTGAACTTCTACGAAAGTGTGGGGTTACCTCGTCGTCATTTGCCACCTTTAATGTAATGTCTGGCTCATTGTGTACGAATTCCGGCAAAACCACCGAGAAACGACAGAGTGGCATTACAGTGGCTCCACAGCCGCTGTCCACTTCCATTGTAGCATACGCACCCTTGGCAAACACACGGTCACAGAAAACTCCGACAAAGCGGAAGCTATGAAAGATTACTTTGAGAGTGTATATGTTCAGCCGTCTGGAATTCCCAACACCGTTAATCAGATCCCGATCGTTCTTATAAATGACATTGTTTTTAACAAGGAGAAGGTAATAGTGCACTTCAACAGCCTTAAGAAAAAATGCTCGCGGACTCCCGACAACCTTCCTCCAATTTATTTAAAGAGCTCTTTGTCAGCTTGGCTGAACCATTATTATTGATATTTACTTGCTCCTTCGAAGACGGTGAAGTACCCAGTTTCTTTCGGCAGTCCATTATCACCCCGACGCACCCCGGGTTCTCGTGCAGCGCCAGAAAATTACAGACCTGTGTCTCAATGTTCAATACCTTGTTTGCTAATGGAGAAAATAATTGTGGCTGAGCTTTACACATTTCTTGATTGTAAAGACCTGTTGGACTCTTCACAACATGGTTTTAAAAAGGGTCGATCAACGGGTACCCAGTTATTGGAAGTAGCTCACGATTGGGCGCTTGCCCGAAATCGCAACATCCCTCTGCATGTCGTTTACTTTGATTCTTCACGTGCATTTGACCGCGTTGATAATCATCTGCTTTTGACAAAGATGTCAGCGTTAGGCATCGGCCCCAGAATCATAAACTGGTGCAGAGCATACCTGACAGACCGTACATTTGTCGTCAAAGTTGAGAATAGCTATTCCGCGGTCGGCAGGTGTGTATTTGGTGTCCCGCAAGGCTCATGCTTAGGCCCCCTAATGTATACTATATTTGTACAGGATCTCGGGGTAATGCTTCGAGATATTGGTGTAACGTATAAGCTGTATGCGGACGATCTCGAAATCTATGTTGAGGCAAAAAACGACAGCAACATAGCTATACTACAGAAAGCGATTAATACCGTATCCCTATGGGCAGAGGACAACCGCATGCAAATATCTTCTTCCAAATCTGCTGTTCTCAAGACATTGCCAGATACTACTCAGTATATGCTAAACAGCCAACCCATTCCTGAAGTCTCACGCTACATGGACCTCGGGGTAAACTTCGACCGCCAAATGATGTTTAGACCTCACATGGCTGAGGTTGTCAAGACCGCGTCTCGAATATGTAATCTCATAATACGGTCTTTCATTATGCAGGACCATAATGTGTACCTAAAGCTGTATCAAACCTTAGTGGTACCAAAGTGGACTTATTGCTGTCACGTATGGATGCCATTCTATAAACGAGATGTTGACCTTTTGCAGAGCGTGCAGTGTTAGTGAATACCAATCCCATGCCGATTACCGCATGTTTAAACAACTAGCGCGTCCGAAACTTATTACTAGGTATTTTGTTCTAAGACCAAAATAATCTCCGGAGCGGCGTTTCCATCCACCCCCACGAGATTGCTCGGGTGGACGTTGTGAACAACACATTTGCCTGGAGGATTGCACGTCGTTCACAGATTCAAAACGACTTTGCTCGTATATATTGTAATACCCTTTTTCAATAAAGGTGATATGATATGATATGATTTCGAGCGCTTCCTAAATGACCTCGCAGAATCGATACGCGACACGCAAACCAGAAACGGAGTCCTAATAACCGGGGATTTTAACTCAGCGCCAGAAGTCTGGGGATCACCTTGAGCCGATAAAAGGAACAGAACTCTACTAGAATGGGCAACATCACTCGATCTTCAAGTATTAAACGACGGAAAAGAAGAGTCATACGTGGATATCACGTTATGCAACGACATCCTCGCGCCAAGAGCTATAACCTGGAATGTTCTGGTGGACGAGGAAAACCTGAGCGACCATTACTGCATTGAGACTCGACTGAGGATTCAAAACCTTTGATCAGTTCCTCCCCTTAAGAAGCGATTCAGACTCACAGACGAGTCAAAATTCAAGGACGAACTCGGGAGAAAAATAAAAGCCTGTCCAGCCCCCACATAACTGCAGACGATCCACAAGCACTTCTTGTAGAGGTGTGCAAGATTAGAGTACCAAGAGGTACCAAGAGCGCTCAGTCCAGGCGAGGAAACGTCCCGCCTAAATATTAGTGGACGCAGGAGATCGCAGACTAACGTAAAGAGTGCTGCAAAGCGAGGCGGGCTCTCAAACTGAAACAACGAGACGCAGACACACGCAATCAAGCATTGCAATAGTATAGGAGAAGCCGGGCCTCACTCAAGCAAGCCATAGCCGACAGCAAAACTAGGGGCCATCGAAAGCTCCTCAACGAGGTCGAGGACGATCCCTGGCGAAAACCTTACAAGAGTCATGGGGAATAGAAAAAGTACCCCTGTTTCCCTACACGAACATCAAACCACGCGCCTTTCAAAAGGGCTATTTATGAGAACATTCCCAGGCTGAAAGGTGAGGGCGATTTTCCGTCTATCCAACCACAAGAGGTTGTACGCGCAGCTCACAGGCAAAAGACCGGAAAAGCCCCCGGACCGGACGGGCTTACCCCTGAGGCATTGAAACTTCTCTTTACGGAACACCCTGAGATAGTAGCAGACTCTTTCAATGTCCTGCTCAAACGCGGCACATTTCCGCTTTCTTGGAAGCGTGCTGAAGTCGTCCTCATTCCCAAGGGAAACGGGGGATACCGGCCGATATGCCTGCTGAGTGCGCTGGCAAAAAGATACGAGGCCATAATCGAGGAAAGACTGAGGCTCTTCGCAGAGGAACACGGCCTGCTTTCGGACATACAATACGGCTTCCGCAGGAACCAGTCAGTTCTAACTGCAATACAACACGTTGCAAGTAGGGCGGATTCGCTACGAACTTCCACCATACAGGCGCGGCAGCTCCTTCTAGTCGCACTCGTAGACGTTAAGAAGGCCTTCAACAGCCTACCATGGAAAACAATTCTGGACACACTGTTATGAAAAAAAAGTCTGGTGAATGTAATTTCCGGCTACCTTAAAGCACGAACAGTTGTCAACGGCCAGGTCAGCTTTCAAATGACAGCCGGGGTCCCGCAGGAGTCTACACTTGGCCCACTTCTCTGGAATTTGGCTTACGACGACGTCCTCCGTCTGACAGGCCTGCCCAAAGGAGTGGACACAGTAGCCTATGCCGACGACCTGGCGATAGTCGTGCAGGCTAAAAGTGCCGACGAACTTGAAATAAATATGAACAAAGCTGATTATCTAACGTCATAGTGGATCCGCGCAGCGGGACTTAGACTGGCCCCTGAAAAAGGCGAAGCAATACTCCTCACAGGGGGAAAGAGGTCCATCCGCTTACTCTACAGCTTGACGGCGAGAATATTAAAATTGTAAAGGAAGTCCGCTACCTCAGGGTCACACTGGATACGGCGATGAATGGTCTCAGCCACATAAAAAAGGAACGATAAAAGCAGCCAAGGCAGTGTGCTATAGTCAAGATTTTGCCGAACATTCATGGCCCCCGGGCCCGCACAAGGGCACTGCTAATAACGGTCGCGGAATCAATTGCATTATTTAGAGTGCCAGTTTGGGTGAGAGCAACTCTTAAGACAAAGAAAGCGAAACAAATTCTACGGAGGACCCAGAGGGTGGCAGCCCTGAGGATAATCCAGGGATACCGCACAGTCAGCACGAAGGCTGCTCTTGTGCTGGCAGGGTCGATTCCCGGGGATCTTGAGGCACTCGAAAGGAAGCGATTATGGGAATTAGGTGCCCTTACCCAGACGGAAAAAGACAGTGAGAGAAACGACACAATCAAGACATGGCAGAAGAGTGGAACGCCATCCCCCAGGGGTCCCGTGACGATTCCCGTGACTATTGCTGCCAGATATCAAGGCATGGATAGAGAGGCCTGGGGAGACTTCACCTATCACCTCACCCAAATCCTCACAGGACGCGGAAACGTCAACTCGTATTCTGCCAAGAGGCACATGAGGACACTCCAAGTCATACACTGCTACAGTGCTCGGCCTGGGAGGCTGAGCGGTTAAGGGCAAGCAGACTTGTCCGAGTAAAATGGGCCAGGAGGGGCGACCCACACCAGGAGGTCAGCGATCCACCTCGGTCCAGCTTAATAAAGTTCACAGAATACATTGTTTCCACTGAACGGGCCTGGAAACTAGGAGCAATTTTGGCAAAAGAAGTCCTCCAGGAGAAACATGAAAAATGCAAAGAAAGCAGGCCCAACTGCAGCTTCAACCCGAAAGCATCCATAGAGAAGTGCAGCTCGAAAAAACGGGCTTGCAGGTGTTAGACAAGTGTTGGTGTCTTTGGACGACCCCAGCTAAATGATCTGAAAGGGCGCTCGCCACTTCTCCTGATAGCCCATAGTACTGTTTTTTATGAAGATCTGGGCTACCAAAGAGTGAAGCTTACGGGGGGAGGTGCGTTTAGTGGGTATGGGTCTTAACGGAGTAACATCCAACCGTTGGGGTCGAGTCCCACACTGCTAGAGGTAGAGACTCGTAGCAATAATGCGTAACTGCATTTAATAGCTCCTCAAAAAAAATATATATATATATATTTTTTACATTGATTTATTTGTATTATTCTAGTTATTTAACTTTTTATGTTAGCACTTTGGAGTGAATAATTGTCTCCGCGTGAACGTGTAGTCACGGGTTCTCTAACCCAGGATTAGCCCAGTTCGACAATGTGCCCCGAACAGATGCTGCGTTTCCTCGTTGAATGTCGAGAGACAGTCTCTGACGCAAAAACTCCGATGCTCTCGGGTCTCCCGTGGAAAAGTTAAGGCGTCTGCTCACGCGCTGAATCAACCTCAGTGTAAGCGGTCCTGGGCCTCCCATTGTTTCAGAAGCTAACGCACAAAATTGGTGCGGATAACCAACGCCAGAGTATTTTCTACATTTGTTAGTCTCTGCTAACGTGGACGCATGACCTGCCTGGTCCGCCCCTGCGCCGACCATCGAAGGGGCTAATAAGTCGGTTACAGTTGCGTCCCAAACAAGCTTGCGGTCACGCTCAGTGGGGGTTAGAGTAAGACCGTCAGGCCTTTTCCCATCGTCTCTGGATAGGCCCGGAGGTTCTAGTATACACGAAAAGCTAGCAGACTTCAATGCTCGGCTGAAAGTGTCATTTAGAGCCGAGTGGCGTGCTCTTCGGCCTGCGCTTAAGGCGCATGAAAGGCCATGAAAGGCGCATGAAAGGCCATGAAAGGCTTTATCAGCCAAGGTGGGTGCTCTATCGACCAGGCTTGCTAATCGCTTTCTTGCAAGGGGGCTGTCCAACTGCTGTGCTTATTCCTTGCAACGGGAGGGGAGTCGAATAAAGACGACAATCTGCCGGTCAACTCTTGTAGTTCTACGCTATAAGCTTTCCGCCCATCGTTATCCAATAATGCCCTAACCCTCTTCGCAGCCTGAGTCAAAGATGACACGATTGCGGGTCCTGCCATCATGACCGCGTCCGGCATACCTAAGCCGCCTAGAGAAACCGGAAGCATTACCTGATCCCTTACCACAGCGGTAAGCTGAATATTCAGTATCTCCTCTAAAGTGTCTAAGCTAAGATAATTAAAATGCTATAAAAGTTCAGGCGATGAGGATAAATTGCAACCTCTAACTAGGTGTGTTAACTTCGTGGCTGAAAAGCAAGATCTAAGGAGAAACAGGCCACAGTGGGGTCTCAATTAGGGTAGTCTGCCTGTGGCAAACTACAGTTTGTCTTTTCGTGCACCTAGTGCTTTTGCAATCCCATACGGCAACAAGGGCACACCTAGCAGCTCCAAATCAGCCTTGTCAACAATGCGGCAGCCAGGTGAGTAGGCTAATAAGGCCCGTTAAATCTAATGATTCAATTTCGTTATGGGCTGTAACATATGCTTCACGTTTGCCCGGGTTTAGAGTCAGGCCACTAATGACACCAAAGTCAATGACATTTCGAATATCATCTAGTACTGCCGGGAGGTCTCCGCCCAAAACGCCGTCATCCAGGTACCAGGCATTGAGGGGCGATCGCAGTGCATCCACCATTTCCTTGATACATAGAGAGAAAAGTGGAGGACCCTGGGAATCGCCCTGCTGAAGACCTGTTTGCGATAGCATAGTGTTATGGGGCATAACTAGACGTGATGACTGACCGCACGCCAGATTCGCCTGGTGAAACAGTAAGGGTACTCACGATTTGACGGATCGGAGTAGATGGTCTCTTCGAACACTATTAAAAGCGTTTCGGAAATCCAGTTTGACCATCACCGTCGGCACTTTGCGCGACTGCAGGAACGCCCGGGCACTGTGTACTGCTATCTCTGTACCACCAGGGGTAGCGAATCCAAGCTGGCGTTCGCCAAGAGCTGCTAAAACAGTGTCCTTATTATATTGACAGCCGATTTTGACCGCCAATCGGCGAACGACTGAGGAACAGGCGGTCGGGCGTAATGATCCATCTTTCTTCTTTAGTGCAAACATCCTTGCTCCGAAGATAAATGGCATAAAACAGGATGGGGGCGAGCTCCATCTTAGCACATCAACTACTTTGGCAATGGCGTCAGCTAGTCGCTCAGCCCAGTGCACCAGACAACAGGTCTTGTAGTAGGCGGGGTCTGATAAAATCCAACCCGGCAGCTAAACTCCGACTGAAGGTTTTCATAGCGTTCAGTATCTCGTCGCGCGAGGTTGAAGATGGCAGTGTGACCGCCGGGGGCGTGGGCATGATCATATTCCGAGGGGCATGTGGGTGTTTGGAGCGGAGTGCTTCCGTATTTTCGTTCTTTGACGCTAGAGTATCATCGGAGCTTACCAATCTAGCTACACCGGAGATATCGGCTTTCGACAGTTTGACATTCACCCGTCTGGGGAGGTCGTCGTCGAGATAGGCCTTAGATGCTGATCCCTCGTGCGCTATGTCCTTGAGCCTTTTACCCGCTGAAAATTCGCGTAAGTTCTTCTTGATTAAAACAGACAGGGACCGAGCGTCCTTATCAAATCGAGGTAGCCGCAGCACCAAAGCGAAGAAGAACAAAGTGTACCAGGCGTAAAAGTCGTTGTCCTTGGCAACGTTTGAAAAACGTTGGTAAGTTCCTCCGCAACAGTAGGCTCACGGATTTGGGTAAAATGCGTAGCAGTTTGGCTTGGCGCATGTTTGCCTGAATGTCGACGAGTAGAGTGTCAATATCAATTTCTTCCGTCAGAGCCCGAAGGGATGTGGACGGCCCGTTGGCGGCGTCAGCCTGTCTGGCCGATATATGTCTGGCAAGACCCCTTTTCGTGAAGACACCTTTGCAAGCTAGACATGTAGCCTTGTTGGAGTTATCCAAAACTAGAGACGCATGCGCGGCCTCAGTTCCGTGTAGGTTATTATCTGGCATTATGATGTAAATGTTTTGAGCTTCTCTGCGTGTGGAAGGAGAGCCAATAGAGGTTTCAGGGCTTCTGCAATCGTTTTCAAAGTTGCTGCCAGATCAGGACTGATACCCTCTAACACCCGAGCGACGTCTGTTAAGGCGCCCCTAACATCTCTGCGAGACGTCTTGCGGGTGTTTCTCTTTGTGGTGTGTCTTGCAGTATACCGCGGTCGAGCGTGACGACTCCTGTATGTGTTGGTTCTCCTCTCCTATAAGTGCACCTGTCCGCTAGATGTCCCACTCGTTGACAATTGTAGCACAACTTTGGTTGATCGGGCTCAAGAACGACGGAGTGGGTTTTGTATCCCAGGAAGACAGACACAGGCGGTTGACGGTCAAAGGTCAGGATCACTTTGCTGAGTGGGGTCTTGCCAGCGTGAGCTGTCCGGAATTAACGTCGAACGTGCACCACACCATAATCTGCTAGTTCTTGGCATATCTCGTCGTCTGTAAACGCCACATCGACGCCTTGAATTAAGTTAGTGCTGAACAGGTTACCGTGACAGGTATTGACCCTATTGCAGAGAGCTGCGTTAGTTTCCTAGCCGCATCCTTTGTTTTGACCCATACAGAAATAGCGGCCTTATTGCTTGATATCTTGCAGTCAGGACAATTAGAGTGAATATCCTTGCATAATTGCAATTATGTACCGTCAGCGAACTCCTTAGAAGCTGAATCATCTGTGGTGTTTTTCCGTATGACCACTTAAAAGGCGTTGAATTGACCGCTAGATGCCTCCATTCTCAGCTTGTCCAACTGACGTTGCTCACGAGACATAAGCTTCTGTTCACGCTTGGACACCACTAGTGTAAACGATTCGTCGCGTTCATCTGATTCTACAGAGGAACCTTTTCTTCGTTTATACCCTGGTGTTACACCTCCGTCTGAGATTTCCGAAGTTCCGGTACCTATGGTTGGACCAACTTGTGATACACCAGGCGATGCGCCGCAAGGCCTCTTCTCAGCCGACTTCGAGACATCAGCTTGGGCAGCGATTGAAGTCTCTTTGGCGATTGCGCTCCTGAGTCTGGATATATCCAAACTACCAGGCGGCTTACTGCCGCTGGACTCTACCGGCATCGTCCTAGCTGTCCAATGCCTTGGAACGAATAAACGCAAAAAAAAAACACAAAAAAGTTGCCACTCTTGGGAGTTGAACCGTAGCCCAACAACTGGCAGTCGATGACGCTACCACTAGGCTACGACGACTGCACAGGCTTCTCTGCTTCTAAGCCGTAGTGACCCCCGCCCGCAAGTTAGGCACAAGCTTACGGCTACCGATTACGTTAGCAAATCGAACACAGTTGTCAGAGAGCCCTGGAGGAGTCAGAACCCCCTGAAGAGTAACCAGAGTGCCTCCAGGCGTATGGTGTGCACTGTTCGAACACTCACTATGGAAAGTCTAGATGATGCAATTATCACTAGGAAAATCACAGTCAAGTCTCTCGTAATAGTTGATTTTACGGAAGCCAATACGAAACACGACCGAACTCCACCGCATTCAAACGGTGAAAAAAAATATACATATCTATATGTATATATATATGTATATATATATATATACGGTGACAGGTGTAGGCGGATCGGGTCCGCTGACTGGAGGGGCTTCAAGTGGCCCAAACGTTGCTGACCAATCACATAATTCGAATGGCTGGAATCTGGTTGTCAATAAACACGCAGCTAAGCGTATAGACAAGGTACGAGGACAAATTCAGGCTATACGGGAGGGCGTAATTAAGCGTTCTAAGGGACTTTTTCGAGTTGTAATTGCACACCGGTCGGAGAGCTTGGTAAATGGGGAGCCGACTACTTCGGAGGTACCTTTTACGGAGAAACTATTGCCCCTCTGTAGCGAATTGGCCAGGTTATTTCCCTCAGCCAAACCTGAATCCAAGGCTGGTTTTATCAACTTGTGGTTTAATACTGCAGATGAAGCAAAGGAGGCAGTAAAGATTGACTCAATCTTGGGCATTCAAGTTACGGCCAAGTGTCACGATTTGGCCAGCTACTGGGCAAAAATTAATGGGGTCGATCGCGGATTTGGCGACGAGGACATTCTAGAAGCTCTTCAAGGCGCTGGCGTTGTCTCAGCCAAAAGGGAGATAATCAAGCGAAAAAATGGTGATGTACTTTCTAGCATTCCCACGGACAGAGTGCTTCTTCAGTTTAATAAATTACCACCAGGTGAGGTCTTTTTGGCTTTCCGCTCGTACAAGGTAGTGATGTCAGCTGGTACCCCACTCTCTTGCTACCGCTGTCTGAGGTTTGGGCATATGGTGGCTAACTGTCGGAATGAACCTGTCTGTCGGCACTGTGGGCAGAAAGGGCATCTTGCCGTTAACTGTAAGAATGAAGCTAAGTGCGTTCATTGTAAAGGACCGCACTCGTCCCTCTCATCGGCGTGTCCAGTGCGTGCCTGCGAGATCGAGAAACGCAAAGTGTGGATGGAATCTAGATTAGTACATCAAGTGGCTGCGGAATCTCCAACGGCCGTCTCAGTCAAGGTGGTCGAATCGGTGCCACTGGAGGCAACGGGTCCTGTTACACAAAGTCCGCAAGATGATTCCAACTTGGCTCAAACTTCTCGCCGATCATATGCGGCCGTGGTGAGATCAGTAGTGGTCGACTCGGCTTCGGGATCCGAGGTACGGGTGAACTTACCCGGTGCCACAGCTATTCCGAAGAACACTGCCAAACCGGTTCCCGAGCCTGAAGCTACAGATCGTTCGCGCTCGACGAAAAAACCCAAGAAGTCTCTTATAAAGAAAGCTGTAGGCAGCGATAAGTTCTTGACAACGGTGATTGCGCCTCTCAAAGATATCATAAAAGTGTTTAGTCCAAGAGCTGCGCAATGCCTTCAAGAGCTCGTAGATCTCTTAACACCGATGCTAGATGCTCTTTTAAAGCTAAAGTAGTTAACTAATTTGTTTTATATAACTCATGAATTTTAATTACATTGCTCCGCAGTCTCTGGGGAATATCAGAAAGTGTTTGCGCTGGGATGACATTCGCTTAGGTGTTAATTCATTCGCAGCTATCCATATTAATGCCGGTACTGGTGGTCTGCTAAAGCAGGGGCAGCTTGAATCAATTGCTAACCTTATGATTCGGGATGGCTTTGGTTTTGATGTCGTTGCCATAAGTGAAACTTGGCTAAAAGACTTGGACTGTCCTACTCACGGAATTAGTGGCTATAACTTTATCACTGCCTGCAGAAATGATCGTCCTGGAGGTGGAGTCGGAATTTTTGTAAAAAACACTTGTGCAATACTCTCCTTTAGATCTCTTTGTAGTCCCGATGGTCATGTCCAAGCTGTTCGTATTCATGTAAAAAACGATCGAGGGTTTGAGGGGTTTATAATAGCTTTTTACTCATGTCGTGTCAGTCACAGTGACGTGCTGCTGGATACCCTTGAAGCTTTATTGCCGCGAAGTAGCAACCTGCCTTGCATGCTAATGGGGGACTCGAATATCAATATTTTAGCTGACCCTCCTCCTATGAAATATCTATCTTTTTTTATGGCGAGGGGGTTTGTTCACACAATAGATAGGGTAACCCGTCCCAGCTCAGCAACCTGTATAGATCATATCGCTATAGCTAATTGTTCTGTTTTTAGTTCTATCGAGGCAGCTGTGTTAGAGACCCCATTATTTTCAGATCACTATCCAATCATTATCTCTGTCAACGACGGTCAATCCGTTTCGGTTGTACCTGGAAGGGACATACCCATTTTGCATAGGCGGCATGATCAGAGCAGTATTGATATATTTCTTGACTTGGTACGGCGGGCCTCCTGGATCAACGTCTATGAAGCTTTAGATGTAGATTCAGCTTTCGAAGCGTTTCGGGCTACCGTGAGCAAGATTTATGACAAAGCATTTCCAAAAATTAGTCTGGACAGTCCTGGTTCTTCTCGAGACAGCCACGCATTCTCTTTTTCCCCGGGGCTTTGTCGGTTGAGGCACACGGTGAACAAGCTTTATCGAAGGTATCGCAAGCACTTGACGCCTGAGACAAAAACAGCGTACTCATGCGCTCGAAAGCGATATTTACGCGCTATTTGCCTAGCCAGAGAGGCTTTCTATAAAAATCGGTTTAATGACATTAAATCGGACTCGCGGCGTTTGTGGAAATATATTAACAAAGCCTGCGGTAGAGAGCTTTCTAAGGCAGAGCTTCTATCAGTCTTAACTTCCAGCACGGGTCAGACGATTAGTGAACCAAAGTCGATCGCCGACGAACTAAACCTACATTTCGCTACGGTTGGATATAAAACTATAAACTTGTTAAATCCGTGTACTGATGGGCACCGCCTTGACGAAGTATGGCCAAAGGAGACCAAATCATTTTCGTTGCCTCGGGTACAGGCCTCTGATGTTGAGAGTGTGATAAGGAACTTGAATGCTAGCTGGGCTTGTGGAATCATAGGTGTTCCGGCTAAATTGTTAAAAATAGCTTCTTCCGTTATTGCAGCTCCTTTGGCAAGAATAATTAATCTATCTTTTCAACGCGGCTACTTTCCTAGATGTCTGCGATCTACCAACGTAATCCCATTATA
Source organism: Dermanyssus gallinae (assembly GCA_003439945.1). Taxonomy (NCBI): domain Eukaryota; kingdom Metazoa; phylum Arthropoda; class Arachnida; order Mesostigmata; family Dermanyssidae; genus Dermanyssus; species Dermanyssus gallinae. The sequence goes on from QVRM01004828.1 coordinate 37,844, forward strand.
CAAGGGTAAAGGGGATAGGTGTCTTGCGTCCAGCTACCGTCCTATCTCAGTTGTTGACTATATTTCAAAGATCTTTGAAAAGTTAGTGTTACTGAGCCTAACTCGTTATTTAAAGGACATTAACTTCCTTTCATCAGACCAATTTGGCTTTCGTAAAAACCGATCGACAGACTTAGCCCTAGCACATCTGTGGCAGCATGTGGTTGACTCGGTCGAAATGGACCAGCCTTGTTTGGGCGTGTTTTTAGACGTGGCGTCTGCCTTCAATTGCCTTGACCATGGATTGATTACCCAGATGTTGACCCACTTGGGCTGCACGGCCTCTACAGTTAGCTGGTTTAGATCCTATCTTGATGATAGATCTCAATCTGTAAAGGTTGGGCCTGTTCAATCTATTTGGCAGCTTGTTGGCTTGGGTACTCCACAGGGCTCGGTACTTGGTCCCTTTATGTTTCTTATATTACTGAACTTCATACTCTTGAAAATCAAGCACGATAACCTGGGAAAGGCGATAGCTTTTGCTGATGACACGACAATCTTGTTTCGGCTCGACCCGGGCAGCGTTTCTAGTGGTATTAGCGCTTCCCTTGAGTTAGTTGGAAAAGTTGTTAAAGTTTTCAATGAGTACGGATTGGTTGTAAATACAAGCAAAACCAATATCTTAGTATTTCGACCCGCTAGAAGGCTGCTTCAATTGCCCGATAGTTTTCAACTGGGTGCTAATACGGTACATCGTTCCCAGGCGGTGAGGTGTCTCGGTTTGGTATTGCATGAACATTTATCCTGGCATTCTCACATAGATCAATTAATACCAAAGTGTTATGCAGTTATTGCAACTTTGCGAAGATTAAGGCAGGTGGGGGTTCCCGTTGAGGGACTTTTAACGGTCTACAAGGCCCTGTTTTTATCTATTTTATGTTATGGTGTTCTCTTGTGGGGTGGTGGGTACAGAGGCATTCTTCGAAGGGTCCAGGTGATTCAAAATGATGCACTTCGCGCCATCTTCTCTAGACGGCGCTACGAGTCAGTTAGTGATCTGTTCGCTGCTTATGACCTTTTACCAGTCTCAAAAATATATTTTCTTAAAGTGGCCACGCTTGCCTACAAAACCTCTCGTGGTTTACTACCGGAGGATATAGTATTTCCCTTGGTACCTAGGCGGAGAAGGCAACTGCGTAGAGCGACAGTATTTGTGATACCGCGGACCAAAAAGAAACTTAGGTCTCATTCCCTATTGTGTCGGCTGCCGCATGTTTGGAGCGCTCTACCAGGACGCATACGATCTCTCTCCTCTGTGAGTATATTTGTGCGGGAAGTGAAAAAGTATCTTGCTACCGGCTCTGGTATAACAGATCGGTGAGGGTATTAGCAGGTGTTGTGAAGTGAAGAGCTGTGGAGATGGAAATTGATTCATGAGTTATAGGAGCCACCATACAAAGGGTCGGCAATACTATTGTGACGAGCGTATTTCCTTGCTACAATGTTGAATCACACCGATGAACTGATCACCGTTTACTGTGTACACACCTGTATATAAAACCATGTGACTGTGTAAATCACTCTATTTTATGAAATGTAATTTTTTTTTCGAAAACTTGAGCATTTGTAATGCAGTTTCGCAAATAAACCACGTTCTGAATCTGAATATATATATATATATATATATATATATATATATATATATATATGATAGTCTTGATGGGTGTCATATATATATATATATATAATATATATATATATATATATATATATATATATATATATATATGATAGTCTTGATGGGTGTCTAGCTCAGGGAATTTGAGGTCTTTGAGTTGCGGCAATGCTGCAGACCCATACAACCCGCAGTGTCCAGGTAGTGAACGGTCTAAACTTAATAAAATGCCCTCTCTGTTGTAATCACAGATACATATTCTTTATTTTATTTGCAATCAACTTTGTGATGTGGTTTTAAGGCACACCCCTCATCAGTATGGCCTATCCTTTTGTAATAAGCAAGAAGGTATATTGTTAATTTCCAGTGTTCTGAGATGATCCGATCATTTGCCAATGATCAAATTATTTGTCCGAAGCAAACAGAGTTGCTTGAGTACTATACGGAGCAATCCTTTGCCGAAAGTGAGAATACAGGAATCTCTTCAAAATAAGTGAAAAAAAGCACGTTAGAAAATAAACATAACATATAATGAATGCGTCTGTTGCGTTAATAAAGTGTCGATTACTGCAAACGTGCTTCATTTGGTTACAAGCACATTTACGTTACGAATTATGAAAGAGAAAGAGAGGACAGTATTAGTTAGCTTAATATGTTTTTAGAATAAAAACCAAAAAAATTATTTTTGCTATGCTCCTCGAGAAGCTGAATATGTTTTTTCCAACCACTGTTTCAGGTATCTGACAGCAGCCTTTGTCTCTTCATTGCTGAAAAGGGCTTTCCATCGAGGCTACTGTACAGGTATCTTAACACGACGTGACCACAAGTCTGAAGTAAAAAGGAATGTTTCAATAAGTTTGAACCTCAATTCAGCCAGTTTTTTTAGAGGACTAACTGGAAAATGTGGTTGCACACGCGGTCACCACAACGGGGAAGCTCCCTGCAAGAGTGGGCCGGTAGTGTGGGCTCTAACCCACTAAAAACCAGTCGTGTCCCCGTCCCCCAACCTGACTGGGAACTGCTTGCGCACCTCATCAAACAGTCAGGGGGGCGAGTCTACTACTCCTGGAAGGTGTGTTCCCTGAGAGTCACGGCGAGGGGGGACGCCGTAGATGGTTGGCGCTCGGGTTCTACTGTAAAATGGCTCTAAAGACGTCAGCTATGGTGTTTCAGTTTAAAAACGATTCCGTCATTTTTTGCAGATGTCACGTAAGTTAAAAGCCAGTGTATTCATTAGATGCAGTAGGGGTGCACGCTGCTCCGCCCATGGTGGATAGACCTCAGTGCTGAGTGATCTAGGGTGTCAACCGGTCCATCGCCGCAGTATATGCATTTGAGACTAAGAGCCTTCCCCGATCCTGAACAGGAAGGACTGAAAGTCGCCATGGCCTGTCAGGAACTGGGTCGTATAAAAGGTGAGTTCGCTTCCCGGGCGGTTCAGCCAGCCTCTGATGTTAGGTATTACGGCGCACAGACTGGAGCCCCACTCACTTGTTAACGAGCGCAATCTCCTGGTCTTCTAGCGGAGGTGAAAGGCGGGGCAGTTCCTCCGTCCTACCAGGAGTATGGCCTCGCTCTTAGCAGGGGCGAGGGCGAGTCCCGCCGATTGCATCCAGCGCGCGACGTCGGTAAGTGCTTCGTTTGCATGGCTCTGTAGCAGGTCTGGTGTCCGGGCCTGGACGGTGAGGACGAGGTCGTCGGCATAGGCTAAGAGGCTGACCCCGAGGGGAGGGTCCCTTAGCCGCAGCACATCGTCGTACGTTACGTTCCATAGCAGGGGCCAAGTATGGAGCCCTGTGGCACCCCTGCAGTCATGTTAAAATTAGTGCCGTGGGACTGTATTGTTCGGTCTTTTAGGTAGTTTGATATGATTCGGCGTAGGTAAAAAGGAACGTTCTTTCTGTGGAGTCTCCAGGATGACTCTCCACGGTATGCTGTTAAAAGTGTTTCGGACGTCGAGTAAAATAGCGAGGTAGAGGTCCCGTCTCTTCGGCGGGGACTCATGGAGGAGTTCGGCCTGCGTCTGGATTTGCTTCATGGCGCCGATTGTTGAGTGACCTTTGCGGAACCCGTGCTGGGCGTCTGATTCAGCCAGTTGTGCCAATGCTAACCGCGAAAACTGCGCAGGAGCATTGTCCTGGTGAAACAGGGCTACCTTATTTTGCAACACTGGTCGTTTAGTTGTAGCGGCAAGCGATACAAAAGCTCTGCGTTCTCCTGTGATCGTTTTACCGATCTCAAAAGAGTTGGCTAAATGCGGAAACACGCGCGTAAAGTTGTTTGTGGGCAAACTTTGCTTATGAGTATTTTCATCTTTAAGCTCCAGTGCAGGGTGGAATGCACACTATTCAAACGTCTTCTGAACGCGGTTCATCATTAGTGCTCATGCAAACCTTTTAAACTTTGTAAAGCTTGTTAGAAACAGTAGCAACAATTGGCGCAAAGTTACCATAAACCTCGTGGAACCGAGCTTTTACTTGGGTCGCATTCCTCGAGGGCCTGGTAAGCTCTGATCTGATAAACGAGCAAAAGATAAAAGAAGTGCGAGAAACGTTACACATGACAACGATATTGTGAGATAACGCACGGATAGAAGTGCTCTTCAAGCAACGTCACGTTTTCATCAGTTTCTCCGATAATGTAATAATAATAATTGTTTCTGGGGTTGCATGATATTTTAGTTAACGATTAGTTTCTTGCATTGATTTTTTACATTCCTTAACAAAAAGCGTGAAAATAGAGGTCTGTCAATGCTAGTAACTTCAATACCAGTAATTGACTAGTTTTCTTTTCCAGCAAAGCTCGGTATCTGAAGAGAGGCATTTCTACGTAGTTTTAACAATAAGGTGATAGAGCTGAATATATATTTTCTCACTAAGTTGATTTATTACTCACCACGAGTATGATGTTAATTTCGTTGCAATCTCACAATCGGTTTATACAAAAAATAAAGAATTGTGAGAAAAACAGTGTTGCAAAATATCAGTTGACTAGCAAAAAAGAGAGATATTTATACTCCCGCCGCCCGCGTAGTTACGCGCGGAATTCCTGCGGGAGTGCCCGCCAGCCCGAATAGACAGGCCAGCGGCTTCCCCACCTCCTCCCTATCGAGGTTCGAAATGGAGGTACCACACTACTCCTACCCGACAATTAGACGCGATCACCTCGCGATTCCGCGTTACACCCCGGAATATACTCACCCCCCGAAGGCTGGCTCGGCCCACTCCAAGGAAGGTGTTTCCCACCGCTGCGAAGGGCAGCAGCGGAGCCAGATGGCCCTCTCGCCTGGAGGTCTGCTTTCGTGCGGCTAACTCGCTCTCGTTGTCCCTATTAAGCTAAGGCAGCAGGCGTCCCAGTCGGTACCACCGGGTTGCTAAAGCCCGGGGCGTTGACCGACCGGCCCGGGTTCCGTGTGCAGCGCACTTCCCCCGTACGTTTGAAGTAGCCTTAACAGCCCTCGAATGGGCCACAACAAAGTGACAATATAAATTCGTTGCCACTCAATCGATATCGTATGTCTTGCCTCCCGCGCTAACAAAAGTGACCTCGGGAAAGTTACTATTGGGAGTTTGTACAGTCTGATCAACTATCTATTTGACGCGTGAAGGTCCCCGCAGCACGCGTAACTCGCGCGCCAGCGGACAAACGCCGGAAAGAGGGTCATAGTTATTCCCAGACTATTTGATGAAAAGTTGTACGCCAAAGTTCCCCATTCGCCGGGCTTAGCTTTTACTCGTTTTTCTCATCCCACTTATAAAAAAAATGGAAGCAACAATGTTTTGAGACTATAGCACTATCGTAGAAGCATCTTTATTTTGAAATAGTGGTGAAACGCGTTTAAAAAATAAACGCCGCCGCCGACTGGCACGAAATTTAATCTGTAGCTGACGAATGGGGCTTCTAACAAAAATAATTTAGGAAGACCTTGGTCAGTTTCGACTGAAGAGCAAGTAGTGCTGTGAAACGCTCTTTCCGCTAAGGGTACGGCGTGCATCGAACGCTACGACACCATGCCGATCACGTCCCAGCCACCGCACTTGCAGCGACCAACCTATGTATTACAACTTGCGATCCATTTCTCAAGCAGCATCTGGCATTGATTGTGTGTTTACGCTACGGTACCATGGACTGAAAAATATACAAGCCGAGAAGACGTCGAAAGCCTTTTTAAGCTCGATCATCCTACATTTTGCTATCAGGTTGTCACGACATTATAGTTGTTTATTTACTGATTGCTTAACTTTCTCTTGTGTCAGTTACCGCCGCTCTAAGCGTACAACCCGCCTCTCCGTGAGGCATACCTTTAATAAAATGTGGGCCGGAAATGTTAAGATATCTAGGGTCTCTCTAACAGTCCTTGTGGCAGCATGGTTACTAACACTCAGCTGCATATTGTATTATCTATTCTCAAAACGCATTGCTCAAAGAAAATTCAATCAACAACAGGCATCGAACCGGCAATAACCTTGACTAGTGCAGTAGCCCTAGACCGCGCCGCCACGAGATTACACGTCAGCCATGATCCAAGTGCTATACACAGCTTAAGCGACAAATGCGTCGAAAGCCAGTTATACTGTCTGCCCATCATTTTCTATATAACAGCGCGCCTATGTAAGGCGTCATAAAAGAAAACTCGGGGAATATTCCCTTAAAATAATCAAGCATCTGCCTACAGAGCCGTAGACTATGCGGTTAGACTCGCACTTCTCTCGGGAGTATATTTCGTTGCTTACTATCGAATCTGGCTTTAAAATACCAGGATCAATTATCATAAATAGTTTAAAGTACTTTTCCTAGAACCTAGCTGAAATGACACCCAGTAACACGCACACGATTCTTAAATAAGGTTCTTACAAATTTTCAGAGCTTACCTGCCCGATGTCGCACATCATGTGAACCTCGTTGCTCGCTCCGCCCAACACGATCAATATCCACGCCACTACTACGCCAATTGCCCAATCCTTTACAACGTAAAATCAGGTAAATTAGCGAAATTATTAGCCAATCGCACGAAGTCAATGAACAACGACCGCTTAGACAAGAGGACATGTGTATGTAGGCAGATCCGGTTTTAAAATCAAACGGTGCGGACGTGTTTTTTGTAGGTCTGAGTAAAATATCTTGTGATCCTATTAATAGACTTGAATAGTGAACTCTTTGTTAGAAGGTAAATGAACGAACTTATAGTAAATGATTGAATTTGAAAATTGAACATTAGTAAGAACTTTGACGTGAAATTGTGTTGTAAAGTCATCGCTGCTGGCGCCACCAGTGGGCACGCCAGCGGCTACATAGCGGTCGGACACCTATCTTGTTCAGCGTCAAATGTGCGGCTAGGTCTTAAACAAAGCTACGGCCCTATGAAACTAGAATCGTGCTCAGCAACTCAACAACTGAAGAGGAATGTGAAACGGTGCCATAAACGTGTAGTGGCAAAGTATCTAGTGCAACATATATGGTTACAGAGCGTCCAGTATAGCTAATATAAACAGTCTAGCACAGCCTTGACACAGTGGAATATATAGTATCGCAGATTCAATAGTCGTAGAAGCGCAGGTAGGGCCAGGTAAATGGCAAAACAAAAGGGGAACAACCAAGGGGTAGACCGGAGATAAACACCGGCTAGATAGGTAGGAAAGCAAGATCAAGACCGGTTGCGAAAACAACTCTCACACGATGACAGACAAACCATCGGAAGTTAAAACTAAAGCCACCTCTAGATTACCGGGAGAATAGAAGACAAACGGGACAACAAAGATTCTAGAAGAGCCTACGGAACAACATTTCCAAAACGTCGTCCTGGCGTTGAAGCAGCAAATAGATAGGTTGGGCGAAAAGTGCGATGCACATGCTCTTACAAAAAGTGAAATTAAACAAGACCCCAAAAAGCACCTTAAGCTACTAAAAAAACTGATATAGTCAATAGAGAATAGAGGAAGAGTCACACGGGACGCAAAGTTAGAGGAATGAAGATACCATCAAAGACCGCAAAGAAAAAGTCAGACGCTTCAATAAAAGGTTATCAGTTTCTGTAGTTTTGTGGAATTTGATAAACAAACTTAAAACAGATGTAATAGAGCAGCCTAGAGACCAGGGTGAACATGAGACATGAAAACGCAGGATGAAAACAGGAGTGCTGTGTTGCCAGGGTCAAACAGCGGCAGAAAACAGAGTAGTGACCGAGCAATGGCTTAGTGGCAACGCTTTGTTTCAAGTTTATTCACCATAAATTGGTAGTGTATTACACAAGTTCACATATCATTTTGTAGGCTAAGAATATCGTTAACACGTGCTTGTCGTGACGGTGCTTTGATAAAGGAGCAAGTGAGTATGTGGTATCGTCCGATATTGCACTCGCCACAATATTTACATACGCATTCGTCAATTTCATAACAATTTCGTCTTAAACAAATAAGGTGGTGGCAGCGTAGTATAGAGACCCATTACAAATGCCATGTTGCGGGTTTCTCTAACCTATGTCAGTAACGTCTCCCACTAGAATCATGGTCGCCGTAGTCTTGCTACGGATTTCCTCTGTATGTCTGCTGAATGAGAGGGGGTCAGTGTTATCCCTAGATAGCAAAAGTGATTAACGAGTTCAACATTTACTCCCCCTATTTTGATGCACCGGTCATCTGCAGCGTATGATCCGCCTTTACTAAATCGTAGTATTTTAGTTTTGGCTATGTTGATTGTCAATTGGTGTTCTTGGCACCAATCTGAGGCTTCCTGGAAACTGCAAGTGATTTCGTGTTTTTGCAAGCACCACTGAATCGTCAGAATAAAATGCATGTATTGCTTTTACATTTCTGAGACCGTCTGCTAAGCCAGCTATATAAAATATAAAGAGGAATGGGCTTGCGGAGTCACCCTGGAGAACTCCAGTTTTCTGTGCTACTGGCCTGCTGACATATTGACCCCCGTTTCTAATAAAAATTGAGTTCGCTTGCAGCATGTCACGTATTAGATTATACGTCGTTGCCTCTACAGTGGCAAAGCTTTTGCCTCACATTCGGGAGACCTGGGTTCGAGACCCAGACCGGCCACTCTTAAATTGGTTTTCATGGTTTCCAATTTAAACAACACCGGAGTGGATTAACATGGGCTCATTGAAACTAGAATCCTTACCGTGTTACAAACGATTATCGAGAGATCCATCGACCTTGGGGGTAGGGGAGAGACAGCATACGTCACAGAGAAGAAGCAAACAAAGCTTCTCGTAGAGCCCTAGAAACCTGCTGCAGGAAGACCGGCGACCGCAGTGGAACCTGGAGATGTGCACACAGCTCTCTGATAACGTTAACTAGTAGTCTGAAAAACGGGAGAACTGAGGGGTACTCACGCTAAGGGTGAAGATAGACAACGGCAAAAACCCTTCGCGGACCTCCGAGGAGTTTGCGCGTATTCTAAACCGAACAAAACGGGGCAAGCGTGCGCGGGGTCACCCAGAACAAGAAAGGCGATCTTATTCTTTGGCTAGAGAAGCACTAGGAGTGCGCGGAAAACGCGACGGTAGCTTCTATTAGAGACAACACAAAGATGCCGAGATTCGACGGCCACCCGCACAGTCGCACTATGAAGGATCGACATCTTCTTGGGTGAGGTTGAGGGGACTTATAAGAATTCCCTTCACTTGCCGAGGGGCCACGAATAAAGTTTTGTAGAGCGAGGGTATAGTAATCCTTGGTGGTCGTGCCACTGATGGTAACAAGGGACCTTCTGGCAAATAAAACTAAAACTAAGGTCCAAGTGGTGCAACCCTGAGAAGTAGTTATGAATTCCTAGCTGTTTTCAATTCTAGAAACTAAGTCACAACGCTCTACACTGCACAGAGACCGAGCTTGCGAGGAAGGTCTGCTATAGCTGTGGTAGCTCGTATCACATGGCTAAGGATTGCACTGCGGAGGCTCCCATATGCCACGTTTGCGGGATACATGGACATCGCGCAGACAGTATAGGGAAAATACCGAGGGAAACGGGTGTCCCCAAAAGGGAAGTGCCTAAAAGAAACCGCGGGAGAGTACGGAACTAAAAGAAGAGAGAAATGGGGAAAACGCACAAAGGAAAGGGCACGACGGTTGTTCGAGACCCCGAAAGCAACTGAACAGTCGCAGGAGAACCTAAACCGCTGTAGGGCTGCTCATAATATGCTCGAAGGGCATGTCAGTGGGGTGCTGGACTTTGCCTGTTATCCAAGCTAAATATAGCAATCACCAGACAGAATCCGATGCAGAGGTAGACACCGCGATATTGTGGATAGGTGTCAAACAGGGCTTGGCAGTTAGGGGCATTAAGTCAAGGCTAAGACCTTACCTGGGTTAAGGTAGACGGAGTGGCGGTCGTCCACAGCTGCTATTTCTCACTTAATAAGGACCGGGGGGAATTTGATGGGTTCCTAGAGAAATTCGTCGAGAGGGGACAAGATACCTGTTATGACCGGGGACTTCAGTTCCGCGAACACGGCAGGAGGGAGCTGACACACGTCAAAGATAGCGCATTTGCTACAGGAATGGATAGTCGAAGCCTACTAGTAATTCACGATGCGATTTTTTAGAAGAGACCAGACGACTTTAATAAACCTAACGCTTATGATAGAGAAATGGCGGGTCACGGATGAGAATAAAGAGACTAAGTGATCACAGATACATCTGTTTTAGGCTTCGAATTCCCAATATATGAGGAAGTGCTAAAATGTCTGAACAACATGAGGGCTGTAGCTCGCTGCCATGCTCGTCAAGCTCATCGCAACGGCAAAAGGCCGCCGCTTACCTGAGTACTAGTAGAACAAAGGGATCTCCAAGACAAGAAAAGCATGTACTACACTTCAAAAATTACACCTAAGAACGCGGAGCTGGCTGGGTAGAAAAAACCGAAGGCAGAACGGGCCAAAGGGGGCAGACGTAAGACAAGCCGACCTCCAACTGGCCAAGTACAATGCCGCCCGAACGATACTGCGAGGACTCACCGCTTAAAACAAAGCATGGTCGATAGATACAGTCATATATGGGGCCTACTGTATAAGAGTGTCATGATCAAGCTCCGGAGAGCTCCCTTGAAATTCCTGCCGGAAGTGCTGCTTGATACAATTTCTGCTCTCTTTCCGGCACAGCCTTGGAGGTGCAATAAGAAGTCCCCGATTGACCGGCAGGATACTCCGGAGATAACACTAGAAGAGTTTAGACAGGTTCGAGAACGGCTGGCGCCTGAAAAGGTCCCTGGTCCCGACGGTACCCCCTGGGGTAGCCAAGCTATTTATTGAGCAATGGCCGAGGATCTTCCAGACTTTGACCAACAGACTGCTCAGAGATGGGAGGCTTTCCAGGCTATAGAAGAAGGCACGACATGTCCTCATTCATTAATCTGGAAATAGAATAAGCTTCTCAGCATACGGGCTTATCTGCCTTCTTGACATCTTGGGAAAAATCTTGGAAATCGTTCTGGCCATTACGTTGAACGGGAAAATCAAGACCAGATAGGTTTTTATCAGACGCGCAAAATGGTTAGGGGGTATAATCCGGAAAAAAATCTACCAATGAAGGTTTTAGGGATAAAGTCCTGAAATAAGCAGACCGGAAAACTGCAACTCCCAAAACGCTTGAATTCGTGCTTCGAATCTTCTTGGATGTAAAAAAATGCATTTAATGCGATGAACTTGAAAATAGTAGCGCAGGCGATGAAAGTGAGAGGAATACCTACGTATCTCCGTTGAATAGTTTCATCCTACCTGGATGAACGAAGTCCGGTTGTTGAGGGACAATGATACAAGGTTACTGCTGGGGTTCCACAAGGTTCAATTCTGGGTTGATTTGGTGTACGTCATTAATGATCTGCTTTTGCTCTTTAATCAATGTGGCAGCAGGAGGCTGAACCTTAGGTGTCGCCGCGGGCACCTTAACCCCATTCTGAACAATAGCAGAGCAAGACCGCTTGGAAAACAAGGACGACTGGCTAAATATCGGTCACGGGTGCGCAGATCTTGACTGGCATGACCTCGGGCTTTCTCTGTATAACTCTTATTGCTGACTCTTTAGTTGCTCCATACGGCGAAGTGGCGTAACTATGCCAGTTTGGGCGTTCTTCGCTCTGACACCTAGAAGCCCCAAGGCGCTCAAAATAGTTGTGTCGCTGAGTGACGGATGCACACCGCAGATTTTTCCCTTTACTGTCGGTCTTTGGCCGCTCTAGACTGAACCAGAATACCACCGACTGAGGTTAAACTCAGCAATGTTGATCTGTCCTTGGCTTCCTCGGGGACGATAACAAGTTCACCGGCTCGTGTAAAACGAGGTTCCTCGACTTTTCTTTTAAGATGTCTAGCGATATCATCGCAAACAGTTTCCAGCAAATTATTAACAGCGGCAAAAATAATCGCTTCTACATTCCGGCCCTCAGTGTCTTCTTCATCGTGCGTCTCAACGGAGTCACCGGTTGACCGCACTGTGGCACCGCTCTGCATGGCTTCCCTTTTAGCGCCATCGTTGCTGGCACCAGAGGATTCTGCTAACGTTGTCAGCTTTGCTCTACTCTTTCCGGCCGCTCTCGTCTTCGATGGTTTCTCCCGTTGCGGTGAGCTGGTGACTTGCCGTTTGATAGCTGGAGCTGTCGCTGCGGTGTCGATGCCGACGACATCCCCTCACCGGCTGTACGTTGCAGCTGCCTTATCCAAACCCCCTTTCCACTTGTTGACGTTTCTGCTGCTGCCTCGGTCTCTTGACCGGTTGCAGCTTTTTGAACGTCTCCCGATGGTTCCGCGTCTGCGATAGAAGGCGGATCATGGTCGCCGCTGCTCGATACGTCTGCTGGCGACGTTGTTGTTGTTGTTGTCGTCGTCGATGGGCCAGGTTTACTATTCTGCCGTGATGTTTGTGCCGGCATTGGTGAACGTAGCACACCCATCGCATATCAGTTGTTTTAAGACAGTTGACCTTCTCGGGCGATAGGCAAACTGTTCTTTGCAGATTAACCTCTGACTATAAGCATTTTGATATATATTGCTTTCCTACGAAGAGGGGCGTCTAGATTCACACAGGAGGGATTTATAGGAAAAAGATAGCCGAGTGGAACTAGTGAAACAGCAGCTCTCCAACAAGCCGTGGCCACTACTAGCAGCATCCCACAACCGCTGTCTTCTCCGCACGCTCCACTAGCAGAACCCTTTCCTCATCCCACCAGCCAGCCGCCGGTGAATGGAGGGCCGACAGCCGGTCAACACCAGCCGCCCGCTTCTCCTCTTTCTCTCCATCGGTTACTCGCCAGAGCCAAGATGACACGCAAGGTGCTGCGCAGGATCCCAAAGGGACAAAGAATCCCTCTACGCGGGCACTTACACCGTCTGCTTTAAGATGTCGTGAAAAATAATGACGAAGCGAGCTGGACCGCGCTGCTCACCCTCGCCCAAAGTTCCTCTACGTCGACAAAGAAACCCAAGGAAACTATAGCCTGGATAGCTGGTCAAGGAAACGGTGGCCCTTTTCGGAGGTGCCGCTCTCATTCGTGTGGAGGCCGAGGGTCGAGACAAACATGTAACGACGGATCAAGCTCGCGCTTAGATCGCTGCTCACAAGCTTTCCATGTATTTTAATGTGCGGAGCGCATTTAAAATCGTGCCTTCCGATGACACGATTGCGCCCGTACGGAGGAGTCGACCAGTGAGATGGTTCGCAAATTCGCAAAACACACTCCTGCTCCTGCAGGAGACGTGGTGCCAGCGCCCCTATCGGCTTGCTAGCGGTCGGGTGCTCAAGCGAGGATGTTACGAAAGCTCTTCGCACTTTTTCATCCGGTATGGCTGGAGGTCTCGATGGCCTCACATCTGACCATCTAAAATGCCTTCTCCCTGCCAACAGAGATCACAACGATGTACTGGAAACACTCGCCAAGATCTACAACATCATACGTAACGGGCAAGTTCCAAAGGCTGTGAGAAACGTCATATATGGAGGATGGCTTATCACCCTGAAAAAGAAAATCGAAGGATACCGACCCATAGTCATTGGCTGCACTCTGCGTAGACTGGCCACAAAGACCCTGCTTCCCCAGGATCAATGTGAAAAACTACCTGCAACCACGACAGATGGAGTACGACACTCATAATGACGCAGAAATAAATGCTCACACAGCTCACACCTTACTCGATAACAACGAGAATGTGCTGACTCCTAAAACGAGATTTTAAAAATGCGTTTAACTTAAGCAAACGAGGACACCTCTTGACAGAGCTGTCCAGGCACGCCCCCGCCCTCTATCCAATGATGCATGAATAATATAGCAGGCCGACTTCCCTGATGTTCGGTGAGGTTGAAATCAGGTCATCAGCCGGTTGTCAGCAGGGAGGCGTAGCGGCTCCTCTTGCGTTTACCTGCTTCTGCATCAGTACGTCAGGCAGGTGACATCCAAGCTCCCTCTGTTTTACCCCGACGATGGGACCCTTCTTGACAACAATCCTCTGGTATTACTGCCATCAAGGATACCAGAGCGTTCAAGCAATGGAGCGGTCTGCAGCTTAATCGATCTAAATGCGAGTTATTCCTACAGAGCTTCGAAGACGAAGAGATACAGCAGGTTCCCCGAAATAATCGGTCCAGTATTGGCCGAGAAGGGAGAACAACTCTCCCGACTTTAAGAGACTGTGCTATCTCGGAAGACATCAAGTCTACATTGGGCTCCGGCACGCAATGGGAGTGCAAAAGGTTCTGTATGCACAACGGACTTCACCTGCCTTCCTTCTGCCGTCAGAAACTTTGGATCTCGACGACTAGGTGAGGAGAGCCTTGGAAAACATCCTCGACTTGACGCTCGGTTATAAGGCATGGGCGCAGGCAAGTCTATCCTTCCGGCTGGGTTGAACGGGCATTTGCTCGGCCACGGAACTTGCCTTGCCCGCTTTCCTTGGCTCGTCGCATAGCTGCGCCTATGCAGTGGCCCCTACTGCTGGCGGACAAATCGACCATCAACAAAACACCGTTCGAATCTGGGACGCGCGTCAGTCTGCTCGTCCTTCTGATGAACAGGTTGTTAGGCAAGAGGGGTAGGACCAAATCGCCACCCAGGTTACCCACTTAACTCTCCTGTCGACTCGCGAGTTAGATGTAGACGGCATTAGACTGAGAGCGGTTTCATGTGACGCCGCCGGAGCGTGGCTCGACGTGTTTCCGTCCGAGGTAGTCGGCAGTAAGCTGGCCGATGACCAGTTCCATGCCGCCAGTGGCCTTAGACTTGGCATTGCCATGTTTGAGAGGGAGGAATGCTCGTGTGGTCGAACGGTGGATAAACGCGGCCTGCACTGGCTTAGTTGCACTAAGCTGGCCGGGCTTACGCCAGGGTCGCCACGATGCCATTAATGACATCCTCGGGCGCGCTTTCAGACAAGCTGGCTACCGCGTCACACTGGAGTCTGGTGGACTGCAGAGGGACGACAAGCGTCGACCGGATGGACTTACCAGCCGAGACTGGGACCATAATCGGCCGCTGGCGTGAGACGTCACCGTCTCCGACACGTACGCCCTCGGCTATTGTGCACAAGCTAACGCGGGCATCGGCCGCATTATCCACCAACGGGAGATGCGCAAACGGGGCCTTTAGGCGCCTTTCCTTGAGGACCACGTTGTAATGGCGTTCGGTCTCGAGTCATCTGACGTTTGGGCTAAGGATGCACTTAAACTGACAAAAGAGCTTGGAAAAAGCTCTTCGAGGCTACAGCGGAGCAAAGATCGACCGCGTTCCCCCGACACAGACTGTCATTAGAATTACACTGACACTCAAGCAATAATAATAGTATTAGCTAATATAATAACTGTATTATTATTATTATTATTATTATTATTATTATTATTATTATTATTATTATTATTATTATTTTAAACGTATTTTTATTTACCTATTGTACATTATATACAACAATATGAGCATGCCTCCATTAAGCAAACTCCTCAATATTAATTGTGAATGCTTTCCAGTGTATTTGCATGTAGCCAATAAATTATACCATTCATTCAAGTATAAAGCGAATATCCGAACATAGTATATTAAAATTGCCGCTTTCCTAATTTTAAATATATTCTCAGCTTGTCCACAAGTATCATTGTATCGAGCTGCCTCTCGTAACATCTAATACTAAGTTACATTCTATAAACTGTCCCTTATAACGCCTAACAATTTCGCAAATTGATAAGAGACCACTAACTAATAAAGAACAGATCATGGCTATGTTGACGCATTTGCCCCAGGAACTAAATTGGTATTTTATTTTACTATGCGAATGAATCGTATTCTTAATAATACTCTTAAGCATACTAATCTGTGGACAATATTATTAGATGTTACAAAAGACCGCGTGCAGAAAGAATCGTATATGCAAGTATGTGTTGACTTGCGTATAACTACTGATTTTGTTCTTACCGTAAATAGACGAAATCCACGCCGACATCTTTCTATGATTGCAGATGATCCTGGTGCTCAAAAAAGAAGGCCTGCGAGAAGGGCACACGTGGCAAGACAAGATAAACAGGTGGCCAGTGCCGTCCAACAGACACTGTTTGGCTTCTGTAGCATATCCAGCAGGTAATCTCTGTCTGAAGGTAAATACGCCTAAAAAACATTAATAATAAATCGCTTCCAGAGTTTAATGAGAATCTAGTTCAATTTTGCGTTAACCAAATACTGCATACAGCTCTTACACTTAAATATTCTCAACAAACAATCATTCATTACTCAAGCTGAGTGTATGTTACATAGGAATTAGCCGGAGTGTTGGTGGGTTCCGGCAATGCAATAGATGGTAAGTTGAGCAAGTTGTTCCACAGTGCCGACAGGTACACTGCTCGATGCATGCTGAAACCGTGCATTGCAAGACGCATAATATTTTTCATAAAAGATTTTTGTATCGGGCATTCTTCCACGAGTTGTTTATCATAGCTTGCGTCCGATAGAAATCCATGTCCACTTAACACATTTTACCATCCCACTTTAGTAAGTGCTCTTGATACTCGCGAGTTAACCGCAGGTTAAAGCGGCGCTGAAGGTGTTTTGTGAAAGTGGGGTACCCGTAGCCAAATACGCTAATCGGTTGCGGCTGCTTCGGTGAACGCCCATAACCCGTTTAATATACGTTGCTCTCTGGCGGTCGAGTTCGTTAAAGCTTAAAGCTCTGAGATGTTCCCAAATTAAGCTCGATTGCATAGCTTGGTGTAGGGGCAACTTTCAGGTCAAACAATTTTAAAGCCGCTCTCAGTGAGAGAAGTTGCAGATTTGTAATTGAGTAAATGGCAATCAGCGCCTTACGGACCCTTTTTCCTCTAAGTTGCAAATTTGTTATTGAGTAAATGGCAATCAGCGCCTTCCGGACCCTTTTCTCTCTGTCTGGAGAATGAGGTGCCGCTTGGCGTAAATTCCAAGCCCAAATATGAAAAATTCGATGGAAATTTATTGCTTTTGTCTTTAAAATATTTATCCCCAGTAAAGTATCTGCCGCAAACTTTGCAAGAGTGACCAACGCGGATGGAAGCGACTTTCAGAGTAAATAGCAATATCATCAGCGTATTGGATGAATTGCACTGACGGATGCTTCTTCTTCACAATCGCCGGCAGCTCACTGACAATTACAGAAAACAGGATTGGACTAAGGTTATCGCCCTGAGCAACACCTGTTGTCTGTCCAAATTTGGATGTTCGGCAACGCCGTCGTCCAATATCACATAATTCTCCTGGAGAATAGCCGCCAATAGTTTGAGAAAACGCGGTGGCATACCCAAAGCTGCGATCTTCCAAAGGGCAACGTTACGAGGTGCAGTATCACAAGCAGATATAAAATCTACAAATATTGCATACATTGAACGCCCGCGACGGCTTCGCTGTTTTCCTTAAATCCTCGAGAAAATTGCGCAAGTTGCATGTGTTGATGTGCACCGTCTGAATCCATGCTGTTCTTCGGGTATGAAACCTTCGATAAAATTTTCCGGGCGCCGGGTTAGGAGCAACGATATTAGTTTATAGATGGAGCTTTTCTATGAAATCCTTCTCTAGGCTGAAGGATCCAATACGTCACCTTTGCCTTTAGGAGCTACGGTCAGTATACAGTTTCGCCAACTAGCCGGTATATCCCCTATGTCCAGGCATCTATTCATTAAATGAATAATCGCTGGTTGCAGCGGTTCCGACTGCTTGATAATATCATTTCTAATTTTATCTGGTCCCGGCGCTTTTTTATTTTTAACGTGCGAAATTGCTATCGCAACTTCCTGTAAAGTAAATGGTTCGTCGGTATTGGCCCGGAGGATGCTGGCAATTTCGCTGTGCGGGCCTTGAAACACTGGCACTTCGTGCGGGATTTTCGCCGACGAGAACATATCTCTGAAGTGCTGGACAAGGATTGTGGATGAAATGGGGCACGCAACCCTATCCTTTGTATGGCGGATCTGTTTATAAAAGTCTGGCGTTCTGCGGCTTCAACTATCTTTGCTTCTTGTGTT
Organism: Dermanyssus gallinae; assembly: GCA_003439945.1. Classification (NCBI taxonomy): domain Eukaryota; kingdom Metazoa; phylum Arthropoda; class Arachnida; order Mesostigmata; family Dermanyssidae; genus Dermanyssus; species Dermanyssus gallinae. The sequence continues at coordinate 55,964 of QVRM01004828.1, forward strand.
TCAATACATGCAAGCCGAGCCTCTTTTCGTGTCCTAGACAAACGGTTGATGCGATCTGGATCTAGCAATTTTCCGACGTATTTGATTTTTGCCGTAGTACCGTTTGTGTGTACCTTAAATAGCAAAGTTACCGGCAGGTGCGGCCTGCTGCCAAAATCACCCACGTACCGAAATGGTAGAGAATATCCAATAATATCTGCGTTCTTCATGAGCCCGGTTGGTCGAGACGACAGTTTACGTCGCCTGCCAAAACTGTTAGTTTACTTAAATTAATTGCAGATAGGACTTGCGCCAATCGATCGGCGAACTTATATCTTCATGTGGGCTAGAGTATACGGCGACTATGTTGATTTCATCTGCCTCGAGAACCACCGAGTTGTCTTCACTCAACTTAGTCGAAACGGCTCCTAAAAGATCATTATAACAGGCCGATACTCCACCACTGGGCCGGCCCCGACCGTGATTTTTATGAGCCGGGCTATGAGCTGAGTAGAACCCTGAAAGGTCAACCATATCAGACCATGTCTCGGTAAGAACGATAATATCAAACTTTTATTCCCGATGGTATCAGCAGAGGTAGACCGTTACCAATGCCCTCGACGTTCCACTGGAGAATCTTGAGTTGAGACTTTTTGCAGAAGCGGACTTAAGTTTCCGTCTCAAGCCAGTGGCTCGCTGCTGGCAACTCTAAAAGGGTAGTTGCCCTCAATGTAGTATATTCGGGTACATCAAGGGCATCTGATACGGGTTCCAAAACCCCATAGGAAACTAGCCCTGATTGGGTGCCTGAACTGCCCAATCAGTGTTGGGAGTCTGCCGCTGGGTCAATTGTTGCATATACGGTGGCACAGGCTGTTGTCTGCCAGGCTGCGTCGGTTGTTGCGGCAATTGTCCATCGTATGCGCGCCAGGAACGACGATCGGGTGGGCATCCCCCCGCCATCCATGACTAGTCCCTTCGAAGATATTGACCTACAGGAGGCTTCTCGTTTCTGTAGGCTGGGATCTCTGAAGGACCTATCTGATGGCTACACCAGCTTTGCAGGATTGCATGTAAATGCACGGGAGCTCCGATCTGGGACGAAGTTTGAAGATCTCACGCTTCTTATGGATAGCTCACGTGTGGACTGGGATGTCGTGGTGGTGAGTGAGACCTGGTTTGATGACCCTGACGCCGCCTTGTTTAACACAAGGCTACACTAGTGTGTCTGTGTGCCGACCTGGTGGAAATGGAGGCGGTCTCTCAATCTATGCGCATTCTGCACTTGATCTGGTGGAATCGACAACACGATCGAGTGATGACGGGAGTGTGCAGGCTATTAGGCTGAAAATTCGCCGCCCTGGTTTTTATGGCTATGTCGTCGGGGTGTACTCCAATGAGGTCCGGTCAGCCGGCACTCTGATGGATATCTTAGACGACCTTGTGACAACGACTAGGGATCTGCCCTGTGTACTTCTGGGTGACACAAACATCGATATTTTGAGTAACGAAGCTGTGAGTGCTAAATACTGCTCTGGACTTGCTAGCAAGGGCATTGAACAGGCCATAAATATCATCATTCGTCCTAATCTTAGATCTGATGCAGTGTCACTTGGTTCGTGCATAGACCATGTCGCTATTGCCAATTGTGAGCGATATGTCCGTATCCTTCCGTTTGTGGTTGACACGGTCTTTTCCGACCATTACCCAGTAGGGATCACACTGACGGGTAACAAGGCATCTTTAGCGTCGTTGACGATGAAACCAAGTTCGATCGCTGCGAGTCTCTATAGGAGATTCGATGAAAACAGCCAACGAAGGTTTCAAGACGGTGTCACCAGGGTGGATTGGTCTTCTGTTCTCGACTCAACTGATCCAAACAAGGCCTTCGAGTCATACAATGGTAAGCTCCGGCTCCTGTATAGCGATTGCTTCCCGTTGCAACAGCGAAGGGCTTTGAAAAAGGTAAACCGCTTGCCTTGGTTCACTAATAATTTGGTTAATTTGAGACATGCTGTCGATCGCGCTCGCCGCCAGTGGGTTAGCACACGGTCCGCAGTTGACAAAGAGGCGTTTCAGAGATTGCAGGTGTTGTACAAGGTAGAACTGAAAGTGGCTAGGGATACCTATTACGAACAACAGTTTGCCGCTGTACGTAACCGCCCTGCCAAGCTCTGGAGCTTCCTTAATGAAATCTGCGGCCGTAGCAAAAAGTCTGGAGCGGTGCCGAGTCGACTACTAGTCGAAGAGAGGGAACTGGAGGAGGTCCAGGAGATAGTGGACGCACTGAATGATTTCTTCTCATCTATCGGTAAAAAAAACTACATCCTTGCTCCCTCCTCAAGAGCCGATTGACAGTTTCATCTCAAACCTATGGAGCTCCGAGCCCAACGCATTTTCCTTTAGTGCTATTACAGCTCAGGAACTGCGAATCGCTGCTAAAGACGTAAAGACAGACTCACTCGATAGCGATGGAAACGTGCCGGGTAAATTTCACTCTAAATGCATTGACAGCTTAGCGGCCCCTCTAGCTGCCGTATTCAATATTTCCATTAAAACGGGCGTGTTTCCGGAACGCCTCAAGACATCTTCGGTAACTCCGCTGTATAAGGGTAAAGGCGGGAGGGACCAACCTGGTAACTATTGCCCGATATCCTTAGTGTCTTTCGTCCCAAAAGTATTTGAAAAGCTTGCTAAACAACAGCTGGAAAGCCATTTAAATGACTTAAATTTCTTCTCTAAAAATCAATTCGGTTTTAGGGAGGCACGATCAACTGAGCTGGCATTGGGACATATATGGTGGGAGATCATTAAAGCTGCGGAGGATGGAAAAATGTGCCTTGGTGCATTTCTTGACGTAGCCAAAGCGTTCGACTGCCTCGACCACTCTATGTTTCTTAAGATGCTCCTGCAACTAGGCTGCGCACCAGCAGTAACATCTTGGTTTAAATCGTATCTTAGTGGACGGAGGCAATTTGTGGCGGTGGAAGCTCTAAGGTCTACGGCGGGAACTGTATCCACTGGTACGCCCCAGGGGTCGGTTCTTGGACCTTTTATCTTCATCACCTACATGAATTTCGTCCTGCGGGGCATCGAGAGATACGTAGATTGCCGCCCAATCGTTTATGCAGACGACACCACTCTTTTGTTCCGTGTCTCACCCTCCCAATTGTCCAATAATAGGTTTAATCTTCAGCACGTTGAAACCGGTATTGAGAAAGCCATGTCTTTATTTCAGAGATTTGGTCTTGTCGTTAACCCGACGAAGTCGACACTGGTTCTTTACCACACCCCACAACGGGCATCGAGACAGAAGTTCAAAACTGGTAATATCTCCCTCCAAATAGGCGGCTCTGCTATCCCTCTCAGCTCAGAGGCAAAATGTCTTGGCATTGTGCTACACAAGCATATGAAATGGGACAGTCAAGTGAGATCAAGTGTCAGGGTCTGCTACGCCGTGGTGGCCTCACTCGTGCGTTTGAGGAGAGCCAAGGCTTCGCGGGATCTTCTGGTACGTGTCTACAAAGCGCTTATGGAACCAATTCTAACTTACGGAATTACTCTGTGGGGCGCCACGTATTCCACGACCCTAGACAAGCTAAGGGTCGTTCAGAATGACGCGGTTAGAGCCATAATATGTCTTCCTCGTCGCGCGAGTGTGACTCCATGGTACACCAGGCTCGGGCTTCTCAAGCTTGATCAGCTGACACGTTTAAAGTTAGCCGTGCTAGCCTATAAGGTGCAAAACAATGGAATCCCTTTAGATTGTGTTTTTGACTTCGTCATTACCCCAGTACGGTCGCAGCGCTACAGGAACCAACTCAGAGTGCCAGGGTTTAGACTCACTCTACTTCGGCACTGACTGGCCTACATGCTGCCCACGGTCTGGAACGAGCTGCCGTTGGCGCTTCGAAATACAAGCCGGGCCGCTGTTTTTAAACGACATCTTCTCTTACTGCTGAAGAACGACGAAACAAGTGACTCCGAGTGAATTGTTTTAAACTTATTTTACTATATAGGTATTAAACTTGTATTAGGTTGTTCTAAAGTTTTAAACTTATATTGTGTTACTTACACTCAATTTTGTTGCTTTACACTTCTGATTTGTGCATACATTCGTAAACTTCTGTTGTGCTACTTATACTCAATTTTATTGCTTTATCACGTACACACTTTTGATCGGTACAAAGACTCGTATATTATGTATATTTTGAATGAAAGGTGACAGATTGCCAACTTGTTGGGCACGTCAATAAACCTGATTGATTGATTGATTGATTGTGCCATCTCTTAGGCTGAGAAAAATGAATCAAGCCGTTGCGTTTGTTCCCATGCCTCATTTGTTGCCCGTGTCGAGATTGACTCCCGTTGAGCAGTCTTCCAGGAGTTGGCAAGGAATTTCTTGGTCTCTCTGACTTAACGCGACGAACATCGCGCCTGCTCGGTCGGTTGCTATTCCAATGTGCGACCTTTGTGGTTTCGGGATGCACATATTGAGGAGCACTTTTTATATCAGTTTTGTTTACACGCTCAGCGTCCTTTGGCTTAAGATTTAAGATCTTGGCGACTGTTTTTCGTATGAAGTGTGCTATTTTAGCGGCTACTTCTTCGCTGTAATAGACAGATTTGCTCAGAACAGTATCGGTTTGGACGCTGGTCACATCCATAAATTCAATGGAGCTCAACTGCTTCAAGACGCCAAGGGCCTCATTAAACGTACGTCCTATATTCTGTCGAATGATTAGGAATTGAGACAACCATCATGCTGGAGTTTGCATATTTGGAAGCAAGGACATCTCTAAACTTGACGAATGCCTCGATAGCTTCGGGTGCGCGTCCATTTATTGTATCAAACTGACCCGCGTGAATGATTATCCTGTATGAACCCGGTTTGGCGTCAATCATTTGCTCCGTCTTTTGAAGAATGCCGGCAACTTTTTTAATTGGGTAACATTTGGACTGAAACCCTGGCGTGCGGCCAAAATTGTCGCGAATCTTACTGCGCAGGTTTTTGACGGCAGAGTCGCCCAAAAGTTCTGACTGCCACTTCTGCGTTGTTCATGCTTTGTGAGACAGACGCGGGTCGCGCGCGTAGCATTTGGGACTGTGACTGGCACTGTGTTCGAAGGGAATTCACCTAATGCTCGAGCCATGCGATTCTGGAGAAAAGGAGATGTTCTGATGACGCCAATTTTAGGATCAGGACATCAACTTCCGAGTGCGAACTGAGCGGTAGTTAGCCCTGCTGATGAAAAGTTGCATATATTGCACAGCCAGGCCTGCCTCGCCTGCGTGGTCATTGCTGTCCAGCTCTCAATATCTCTGCATTGTACATGAAAGGTGCGTTTGCGTATATACGTATATATGCGTATACGAGAATATCCTTTATAACTTTGTCTGCCACGATTATTTATAGATTCAAAAGTAAAGACATACGGTGTTTCTCTCATAACGTTTCCCAGACAGCGTTTAAATAAGCAAATAAATCATTATTGGTGTACAACTTTTATTACTACCTCTACAGTAATTTGCTTTTGCTTTCTGGCACTTTGCGTCTGCAAATATCATAGTGAATCTTCATATCATATCATATCACCTTTATTGAAAAAGGGGTATTACAATAGAAGCAAAGTCGTTTTGAATCTGTGAACGACGTGCAATCCTCCAGGCAAATGTGTTGTTCACAACGTCCACCCGAGCAATCTCGTGGGGGTGGATGGAAACGCCGCTACGGAGATTATTTGGTCTTAGAACAAAATACCTAGTAATAAGTTTCTGACGCGCTAGTTGTTTAAACATGCGGTAATCGGCATGGAATTGGTATTCACTAACACTAGGCAATGTGATACGCTCGCGTGGTAGACAACACCGGCGAGCAACTCGTTTCACAAACTTATCCTGCACGCTCTGCAAAAGGTCAACATCTCGTTTATAGAATGGCATCCATACGTGACAGCAATAAGTCCACTTTGGTACCACTAAGGTTTGATACAGCTTTAGGTACACATTATAGTCCTGTATAATGAAAGACCGCATTATGAGATTACATATTCAAGACGCGGCCTTGACAACCTCAGCCATGTGAGGTCTAAACTTCATTTGGCGGTCGAAGATTACCCCGAGGTCCTTGTAGCGTGAGACTTCAGGAATGGGTTGGCTGTTTAGCATATACTGAGTAGTATCTGGCAATGTCCTGAGAACAGCAGATTTGGAAGAAGATATTTGCATGCGGTTGTCCTCTGCCCATAGGGATACGGTATCAATCGCTTTCTGTAGTATAGCTATGTTGCTGTCGTTTTTTGCCTCAACATAGATTTTGAGATCGTCCGCATACAGCTTATATGTAACACCAATATCTCGAAGCATTACCCCGAGATCCTGTACAAATATAGTGTACATTAGGGGGCCTAAGCATGAGCCCTGCGGGACATCAGATACACCCCTGCCGACCGCAAAATAGCTATTCTCAACTTTGACGACAAATGTACGGTCTCTCAGGTTTGCTCTGCACCAGTTTATGATTCTGGGGCCGATACCTAACGCTGACATCTTTGTCAGAAGCGAGAATCTTGCAAGAATTTCGTGGCTCTGTAAGGGAACATATGTCGTTGATGCGAATAGCTAAATCAAAATGAATGCCGCACCTGTTATTCTTTACAACTATGCTAAACAGTAAATGTATATTATTATCTATTTTAACGAGTTGCATTTAAGCTGACTTATAGTAGACACATTCAGTTGCAAGGAACGTTCCGGTATACGAAGTGCATAAATTGTGCAATTGTTTGACATCTTTGTAGCGTAGCAATATGCAAATATTTTCAAGACATTATGTGCTTTTACCCTTAAGCATTGTGAGTTGATTATTTACGCTACTCTGGGGGCGAATGTCGGAAAGGTATCTACAGCGGGCTAATCCATAATATTTCGCGCCAGACATTCGACAATGAGCACAACCCAGAAGCTTTAAGACAATGTGAAGCACTCGGTTACCGTCGAGCACCAAGCACTGTATGCTGTCTTTGCTATCCTGAAAGCAAACCCAGTCATTCTAGATGACGGCATTCAGGAATACCAGCCTCTTCTACAAACCACCGACTATCCCCAGGGCCATAATCTCAGCTCGCTCTTATTCTCAGTCTTACTCAGTGATCTTCCGGGCCTTTCAATGACTACTACACCTGTGTCCGCATAACTCTTTATGACGATGAGTGGTATATAGTAGAGTGTTCATGGATCTAAAAAGGTCTCTGAGGATGCTGGAGACATACAGCAAGCAAAATTGTTTAACGATTAACGTATCGAAGACAAAAGTTATAAAATTCTGATCCGGGGACCCCTGAAGAGAAGTGATAGGCTTAGCTGTAGAATTAGTCTCGGAGTTTACTTATCGGAGTTTACCTATAAACTAACGGCAAGCGGCACATCTTTATATCTCATATCTCACATATCTCAGCGAATTAATAGCAGTATCGTCGCCATGACCTTAATCCCGGCTCCACAGAAGCTCTCAGCAAAAACAACTCTAATACTGTTTAACCGGAAGGTGGCCTCGGTGGCATCATATGGCATCACATTAATTTGGAAACACCTATCCGCTCAGCAGCTTAACGCTCTCGACACGGTGAAGGCAACGTCTCTTAAGAGAGTTTTGGGCCTCCCTACAAACGCACAAAACAGGCTAACTTATAGTCTGTCGAGGACCACGCCGTTCATCAAGGACTTGCTAAACCGCTTTCAACTTCCAACCACCGCGTCACTGCGAGAGTTTCGAAGGCACTTCGAGCAAGAAGATAAGAGAAGTACCAAAAGCGTTTTACAAAACACCGGCAATGTTGGACAAGGCATGGATGGAACCGCTCTTCGAGCAACGACACGTCCTTACCCGCTACTCCGCTCATGGGTTCCACCACAAGCTGTGCCACCGCACTGGGTTCCATAACCCTTTCAATGAGTGTCGCTGCACCAAATATCATCATGAAACATGTCAGTCAGCGCCAGCTATCTGGGCGTTAGGTCGCTGACATTTTCCGGAGACGCATATACAACATATTCTATATATGTCCAAGATTAACGGAAACGAATGCCGTTTTCCAAGATTTAATGAATACGTGTATAGTAATGTGATCAACAATACCGAAAGGTAATGTAATAATAAATAAATAATAATTCAATGGTGCTAGTCCGTCTAGCAGAAAAGACGAGGGAAGCCACAAACGAAGAAACTCATTATCGCACGTTGATTTAGTCTACGTTTTTATCATTGCAGGGTAAACAGTGTAGAGCAGTGCCACGAAGAGCGTAATTTTTTTGTTTCTGATTGTTTATAAAAGTTGCAATAATTAAAACGTATAACAGCGTCAATTTATACTGTATTGTAGATATGCTTATTCGTACATATATATTATACATATTGTTACAATGAACATATACACGTGTGTATTAGATTATGCATGGATAATAAAGTGACGAAATTTAAATTATAAACTTTAAATACAAAACGTTTATTCACCATGTCTCAGTTTGGGTAACACATGTGCATATACTGCAGATACGACAACGTTTATTGAAACTCGCAATTATACCATAATAACGGAATCCGGTTTCAGATAAAATAAAGACATACGCCCAGTACAAAAATGCTTGATCAAAAATTAAATCTCTGTTCCATAACATTTCTTCCATGACATCGTTTAAATAGACACCTTAAAATATTTTGGTCTACTATTTGGCACTTGCGTGCGCCGTCAAATACTATAGGGCATCTAGCCAGAATTTCTTGGCTAGCTTTGTGATGGACCTGTTATTCACTCATACGGAAAATCTCTTCATGACATGTTGATTAGGTCTATCGTCTCTTTGTAAAACAAACAGCATAATTTATTTAAAAAAATAAAGTTTTTTTGTTTCCGATATTTTATAAAGGTTGTAATATTTAATGGTATATAACAGCGTCGATTTATCTGTCTCGTAAATGTGTTTATGCGTACGTACATATTATACATAATGTTACAATAAACATTAACATATTATGTACAATGTTATACAAAGATATTGGAATGATGAAACCTAAACTGTAAACTTAACATAAAACACTTATTAACCATTATTCACTTTGGGTAGCACTCACCAATTCAATCCAAAATATAGGAAATATTATTTTCGGAACTGGTTCTGTTTTCAGAGGTATTAGTTTTAGATTAGTCTGAGCCCGTATTCTCCTGTCAATCGTCATGCCGGATCTCTAGAAAGACAAAGCGCGGGCGTAATATTAAATGTTTGGTGGACGTATTTCCAAAAAGTACTTAAATTAGAATATGAAGTGTCTCTACAGTATAGCTGTCGTAATATAATGTTGCTGGTATGATAAATAAATCAACGTTAGAGGATGCGATTAACTAAGAGGTCCATGTCACTCAATAAGATGTGGGAGGGATTTGCTTAGCTCTTTTTATAACGGAAGAACTAGTCATTTATAACAAGGGGTGAATATCCCTAGTTACCTAGAGCTCGTATTTCTCGAGGGTACACAGCTTGTCTTACGGACGCTATGAATTACAGGAACCCAACTTGGTCCTGATAAAGGAACTGTGTACAGTGCAACCTCATGAAACCGTGGGTATCTCTCTCTGGGGGAGCTCTAAGAAGGGCGGTAATTTCATTCCGTAAAGCGAATGATTAGAGGTATTGCGGCGTATATAGCCTCAACCTGTTCTCAAACTTTTAATGGGTGTGAGTGTTCTTTCTCAATTGAAGAACGCTGTTAAATAAGTATGCTTAGTGGGCCATTTTTGGTAAGCAGAACTGGCGCTGTGGATTGAACCAATTGTTGAGTTGAACATCACCCTACATGGTAGCGTATGTGTCCATTGTAGGCGACATCCAGACTGGCGAGCCAAAGAGGATGATGGACTCGGACACGGACATTAGTAGTTTCCGTTGGCTATCTCTGGGGCAGTGCGTGTTGGGCAACAGGCGGGCAATATCATGAGCCGCCTTTTGCGCCTTCGCGTCCGCTATCCTCACATGAGGGGTTCTCTGCAGTCCCCGGAAGAGTAGGTTCTAGCGCGCCACAACCTACCTTGTCTACAACTACACAAGCTTACTCGGATCAACGTTAATTTGGCACTATTAGCGACCAGAACGGGATCGTAGTCGATACACCCTATAAAGCTCTTGACGAGCTCGCCAAAAACTGGCTTACTTTCGGTCAACGCCTTGTACTTAATATCGATGCGTTCCAATCTCTAGAAATCTTTGGGGCAAATAGAAGTCCAAATCATACTGGCTGAACCCACACTTATGAACGATGTATTTGAGATTATCCTGACGGGACATTATATCCCCCCGAATGGTCACTTCAAAGTTAACAACTGCGATTCGAACGTACTTATGTTGCTCGAGTACGAGCAGAAACAAATAGACAGACAGACCACGCGTTGCGACGACAGCAGACCAACGCGTCCTTTTCGCGTGAGCTGCTGGCGGACCGTCGGCCACGGTCTTATTTGTTTAGTTGGCACACACGGCCAAGTCAGAACGAAGATGCACGGCTCAGATCAGCTGAAGATCAGCAAGAGTTCCGCCACCTACCGGCCTCTGGCATCCGCTGATTATGTTGACCTTGATGGTTGTATGACACACCCCGACACTTTCACGCAAGCAGTCTTCCTATTGTGCGATAAGCCTTCCAGAACGGGGTTTATCCAGAAGGCTTAGGTTGCCGGAGCGGAACATGGCACACAAATTGTAGCACGAAACCTTTGAATTGCTGTCTCGCCGAATACGCTGATTCGGCGGTTATAAATATATCGGACGGTTTCCGCAGAAAAAAAAGTGTTGATCTTATAAACAATTGCCGTCCGTAACTGAAACGTTTCGCTTTCCAGATTAACAGAATTATTATCGCAAAAAGAACGAATGAGATCACTTTACAAAGTTCTTCTACAAAGATTCTACGGTAGTTTGCGCTCACATGGAGATCTGTTTTGTAAACATAACAGACTTCTCAGAGACCATTTAGCGGACATTTAAAAATCATTTAAAAACAGTTTATATATATATATATATATATATATATATATGCCTTCCTCAACCTCACGTGAAGAGATACTGAGTGCAATGAAGACTTTTAGCCGAAGTTCAGCTGCCGGCCTAGACTTCATATGACCTCGTCTGTTGCAGGACTTATTGTCTGGTGCACTGGGAAGCACGGCCAGTCGACTAGCGGACGCCATTGCTAAAGTGGTTGATGTGCTCAGATGGGGCTCGCCCCCGGCTTCTCTTTTACCACTCATCTTTGGGGCAAGAATGTTTGCATTGAAAAAAAAAGATGGCTCATTACGTCCGATCTCTTGTTGTTCAGTCGTTCGCCGACTGGCGGCTAAAATCGGCTGCTACGATAATAAGGAAGCTATTTCAGCAACCCTTGGTCAACACCAGCTAGGATTCGCTGCCCCCGGGGTACAGAGGTAGCGGTCCACTGTGCCCGTGCATTTTTGCAGTCGCGCAAAATGCCAACGGTAATGGTCAAATTGGACTTCCGAAACGCCTTCAATAGCGTCCGGAGAGACCATTTGCTTCGAGCCGTCAAGTCGTGGGCACCGTTACTGTTTCACCAGACGAACCTGGCCTATGGTTCAGGACCATCCCACCTAGTAATGCTCCAGAGCGTTATGGCCTCGCAGACAGGTCTTCAGCAGGGTGATCCCCTGGGTCCTCCACTTTTTTGTTTGTGTATCAAGGAATTGGTGGATTCACTGCAGTCCCCCCTTAACGCCTGGTACTTGGATGACGGGATTCTGGGCGGGGACCTCCCGACCGTACTTGACGATATCCGGAAAGTTCATGATTTTAGTGCAATTAGCGGGCTGGCACTGAACCCGGTCAAATGTGAAGTATATGTCACAGCTCCCAAAGAATTGGAGCCATTAGTCTTAAGTAACCTTTTAAACTTGCTCCCGGGCTGTCGCGTAGTGGACAAGGTTGACCTGGAGCTGCTAGGTGTCCCCTTATTGCCGGACGGCATTGCAAAAGCATTGGACAGTCAAAGAGATAAACTCGACTTCGCCACAGGCAGATTACCCCAATTGGGCGCCCACTGCGGTCTATTCCTTCTTAGATCTTGTTTTTCAGCCACGAGGTTAACACACCTTCTTAGAGGTTCCAACCTGTTTTTATCACCAGAGCTTTTACAACCATTTAATGGACTTAGTTTAGACATTTTAGAGATCATACTAAATCTTAAGCTGACTGATGTGGCAAGGGAACAAGTAATGCTCCCGGTTTCTTTAGGCGGTCTAGGTGTGCCGGACGCGGTCATGATGGCAGGACCCGCCATCGTGGCGTCATTGACCCAGGCGGCGGACAGAGTTAGAACATTATTGGACAGTAATGGTTGGGATGCCTATAACGTTGAACTTCAAAAGCTGACCAAAGAATTGTCGTTGCTATTTGATTCTCCTCCGGAGGATAGGTCTAACCAGGGTAGTTGGAGAGCCCCCTTACATGAAAAGCGACTAGCAGGCCTGATTAATAGAGCACCTTCTGTTGCTGATAGAGCCAGGCTTCGAGCTGTTAGCAGTCAAGGGGCTGGGGCTTGGTTACAGGCCCTACCCTGCGCGCGAATTGGGACTCTGTTAGACGACGAGACGACGCGTATAAGCGCAGAGCTGCGGCTTGGTAATGACCTAGTCGTGCCCCATCAATGTCGTTGTGGTGATTTCATAGCCGCCTTGGCCCCTCATAGTCTGTCATGCGCGTTGAGTGCAGGCCGACGAGCGCGTCACTCCGCTTTAAATGACACCTTTAGCCGCGCACTTAGGTCCGCCGGCTTTCCGTGCGTTCTAGAGCCCCCGGGTCTTTCGAGGGATGATGGAAAAAGACCTGACGGTCTGACTTTGACGCCCTTTGAGCGTGGCCGCATGCTTGTTTGGGACGCAACTGTAACCGACTCATTAGCCCCTTCGATGGTCGGTGCAGGTGCGGACCGAGCAGGTCATGCCTCCAGGTTAGCTGAGGCTAATAAATGCAGAAAATACTCAAGCGTCGATTATCCGCACGAATTTTGTCCGTTGGCGTTCGAGACTATGGGAGCTGCAGGCCCCCTTACGCTCAAGCTGATTCAGCGGGTCGGTAAAAGTCTTAATCTTTCGACAGGAGACTCGAGGGTATCCGAATTCTTGCGTTAGAGGCTGTCGCTCGACATTCAACGAGGAAACGCAGCGTCTGTTTGGGGCACATTGTTGAACTGGGCTAACCCTGGGTTAGAGAACCCGTGATCACACGTTCGCGCGGAGACAATTATCCACTCCAAAGTGCTAACATAATAATAAAACATTGAATATATATATATATATACATACATATATAACTTTTGCGCCAGGTACCATTTGTGTTATCAGCATACAGTTGTGAGTTTTGATCGTTTCGCCTCGATTCAAGCAAGCGCTATTAGCTGCTCATCTCAAGGCGCCTATTATAGAAGTGGCATTGCCCCTACACATCGCAAGAGACAGGAGCTGCCACAGATATTCTCCCTCGGGCTGGTCCGCCGTCGTTGCTTCTGTTTTTTTGACTAGATCCCGAATTAGCTGTTCCACTGATGATGGGTCTTAATGTTTCCATAGACCGTTTATGTTTATCATTTTGATCAACTTCATTATTGAAGAGATCGCGTCAGAAGGGTCCTGTACGCCTATCGTCTATGCTGATGATACAACCTTACTTTTTCGTATTCAACCATCTGCGATACACGCTGATGTACAGAAGGCTATGCAGGTAGTAGGGTATGCTGTTCTTGTGTTTGAAAAAATCGGTCTGGTGATAATTGCAACCAAAACTGGACTCATGTTGTTTCGTCCTGCCAAAAGGGCCACGCAGGTTGAAATGTTGAAGCTCAATGGAACAGAAGTGATACTTTCCTCCACTATCAAATGTCTGGGCTTAATTTTACATGAGACGCTTAGATGGCATGATCACTTAGACGTTATTACGCCTAAATGCTATGCGGTAATTCAATCTATTCGTCGTCTACGAGAACTAGGAGTGCCTGTCAAGGGTCTTCTTATGATGTATAAAATGCTATTAGTGCCAATTCTTTGTTATGGTATTTTAATTTGGGCATTTTATAATAAAGGTGTAACTCATAGGGCCGAAGTCATTCAGAATGATGCCCTCAGGGCAATATTTAACTTGCGCCACAGCGATTCGGTTCGCGAGTGTTTTCAAGATTTTAAGCTTTTGCTACTTAGGGATATTTACAGGGTAAAAATTGCCATGCTTGCATTTAAGATGTATAGAAGAGTTATTCCGGATGATTCTGCTTTTTCTATAAGAGCTGCTGTTGGACGCCTAACTCGACGTGCAACGGAATTGTGAGGCCAGTAGCTATAATGCAGTCCACTGGTCATGCTCTTGCATACACGCTGCCGACTATCTGGACCGAACTTCCCAAATAAATTCGTGTACTTACCTCAGTCACATTAATTAAACGTGAGGTGAAAAAATGGGTAACGAGCTGTAGTCAAAACTAGTTACACGTCAATTGGGTGAAGAAAGCGTATCATGTATGTGAACGGGAGAAGTTTTTAGCGACTTCAATTGGCAGTTTCGTATGGAGTGATCATGTTAACGTATGAAATATATAATGTTGGTGTTAATACACATTTTAAATATATTTATATACGAGAACTTAAGCATTATGAAATTGCGGTTCCGTGAATAAACTCGAATTGAAATTGCATCAATACAAAAAAAAACTGACACAGACGCAGCGACGCAGTTAAATGGAAGATTTGTTAGACGATAATATACCAGCTCTTAATAGAGGTGTGTAACCTGCATAAACTTACCCTAAAAACGTGTGAATAACAAAGGTACTATTTTTTTTTACCTTACATCTATTGTCACATGGCAAGAGCCTAGGGTGTAACTGTCCCAAAAATTACGCAAAAATAAAGTATCCCGAGCTGTTAAAAACCACGACTCCATGCCTATTGCTCTACTTGGTCCGATGAGTGTCGATACTGTTAAGTTTGTGATTTTTTTTTGGGTTTATCGCAAAACATATGGAGATATTACTGGCGACTGACGAGAAGCGCTGCTTCTGATGCAGGGCATGCAATTGGCTATTTGTTTAAAACGCGGCTTCTGTTATAGGCGCCATGAGCTGACGCAAAATTAACCACTAGTAGTAAAAACGTTTCTTATACATTTAAGAATTTTGCATTAATAAAAACAAAGCATGATTACTATGCATACCAATAGTAATACGAATCAAGTTGTTAATCAAATGTCTAAACTGCGGAACATTGGCAGCACATGGTACGCGTTGTACTACTAAAAAACTGGTAATCACAGAGACTATCTATGACTCAGCTTGCACAACAAAGAGTTGGTTTGCGTCAAACTAATAAAAATGAAAACAAAAGTAAATGTACAAAAGCATAATTATTGTTTTCTTTTAACCGCAAGAACGCATGGCAAAACTCACCGCGTGGATGTCAATATAGGAGCTGTGCTTTTCCGGATCGGGATGTAATCCACTGACAGAATGTTGCAGAGATGGATCTCCGTTAAGGAAATGAGGCCGACTCAATACAACTGGTACCGTAGCCGGTTGTACATATTCCGCACGCTTGCATCGATGTCCCCTTAATGTGCGTTGGATTCGCGCAAAGGCACCTAAAGGAGATCAGGTGCAGTCGCTGTGGTAATTGAGTCAATTTTCATTTTCCTAATTGACTGAGTATAAAATGACACTCTTCGAATCTACGTTGAGTTAAGCTTTATCTAGTTGGCTAAAAAAAATAAGTCATCATGGTGCATGCAAATCGTACTTATCGATTTCGGGGTCTCCGGTCTCATTGAACAGGTCACTGCCTCCTCGAAAGCGAGCGATTTGCTCATGCTTGAGCACGAACCGTTTTTCAAATGCAGAGGCCACGGCTTATAAAGGTGAACAACATAAACTAATGTTCCTTGGTGGCGTTTCAAACGCTGGAAAAAAATCACCATCTGCAGAAA
>QVRM01004829.1:0-23688 GCA_003439945.1 Dermanyssus gallinae
TTCTGCAGCGTCATTGATTGTCGGCATTAACAAAATGCGCAGAAGCTACTGCCGCATTGAATTGAGGGAATGGGAATATTGAGAAGAAGGAGACATCAGGCAGGAGACCGAAAAATTGACCGAAAAGTCGCGCCATTTTCGAATGGCGACTCACTACTGCGGTGGCGTGTTCGTGTCGTTAAACGCCTCATCGAACGCGCGGCTCATTTCGTCCGTACTCGTCCGCATACAATTCCATATATATATATATATATATATATATATTATATATATATATATATATTCATATATATATTATATATATATATATATATATATATATATATTCATATATATATATATATATATATATATATATTCATATATATATATATATATATAGTATATATATTCATATATATATACATATATTGTATATATATTATATATATATATATATATATAGCAGCCAAATCAGGGGTCATACAACGCGACCATTTATATATATATTCATATATATACATTTACATATATTGTATATAATATATATATATATATATATATATATATATCGCACCCAAATCAGGCGTCATTCAACGCGACCACGACACTGGTCTACTGCTGTCTCAGCAGCAACAACAACAACTACTAGCGCCATCTATGAGCAGCGTGCAGTAGCAAACAGCACAACAACAACAACGACAGCAACAACAGCAAATCTATACAAAAACAACAACATCAACAACAGCAACAGCAGATGGCGCTGCCACATTCGTTGTCATCGCCGCAGTTCGCCTGCTCACACATGCATGATGATGCCCACCTTTCGATCTGGCATGTCTAATATATATATATATATATATATATATATGGTAAATGAAATATATACATTCATATGTGTATGTTGGGTGTTTATGTGGCTCTTGTTGTTGGTGTCAAAGTATTATAGGAGGGGTGCTTATCATTAGATGTTTGTTGTAGCCAGTCGTTATGTTCTTTAGCTTACAGCATAGCGCTCTCTTTTCCGCCGACTATCATGACGATAATGAGAATCAGTTAGGGATACATTTCTCTCGTTCTCTCTCTCTCTCTCTTATCTCTTAAGTTTCGTTCACGTTCAACTGGTCATCATCTTTGATTCGCTTTTGTTTGTATTTGTTGTTTCGTTGTTGTTTACCCACTGTTGCTGCGTTCGAATGTTCATGTTCATCCGTCTAGACCACGCGTCTCCCCCCCCCGCTCTCTCTCTCTCTCTCTCTCTCTCTCTGTATCTTGTTCTCTTTCTTTCCAGGCGATCTTTTACACATACGCGCACACTCTATTCTTTTCTTCTTCCTTTCTTTTCTTTCGCTTTTGTGGTTGTTGTGGTTATTCCTCTCTTACCGTTGGTGTGTGTGTGTGTGTTTGTGGGGGTTGGGGGGTTCGCTTGGTCGTTCGGCGTCGAGGGTCGAACTACGACAACTTCGCGACTTTTACGCGGTACTTACGACATCCCCCACCCCCCGAGCCAGCTCCTCGTTCTGGTTCGTTCTCTACTCCCCTCCCCACAAGCCTTGTTGTAGCAACGACCCATTTTTTGTTGTTGTCGTGATCTCGCCACTTGTGATTGTTGTTGTTGTTGTTGTTGATGTCGTCTTTGTTGCTGCTATTGCGGTTGTTGCCGTCATCGTAGTAGTAGTAGTAGTAGTAGTAGTAGTAGTTGTTGATGTTTCGTATTTGAGCGGTTGACGCTTCACGACGCCGACGCTGCCGACGACCGCCCGTGTTGGTGCTGTTGTCAGCTGCGGTCAGCTATTGTCTGCTGCGCGCTGGCGGATATCTCGTTGTTGGCCAGGCGACAACAACAACAACAACAACAACCACAACCACAACGACAGCTACACTTCCGATCATCAAAGGAACCAACCAACGAACGGACGAAAAAACGAAAAATCAACGACACCGACCGACTATGACGTCCGACGCTTGAACGCCCGGTCGCTTGGTGCCGCCATCTTGGTGCATCAAGCAGCAGCAGCAGCAGATGAGACAGCGCGACCGCACGACGCTGTTCCGTCCGTCCGTCCGTCTGCGGCCGCTACCGCGACGGTGGCCACGCCATTCAGCGTTCACAGCAGGGGGGGGAGGGGGAGGGTGACGCGACGCCGCCACCACAACCAACACTATCATCAATTCAACCTTCCCCTCACCCCCACTACTCTCCCCCCGTCCCCTCCCCCCCCCCCGTCCGTCCGTCAGTCGGTCGGTCCGCCATGTTTGTCCCGCTTTGTTCTAGAGGGCCGCCGCAGCGACGTGAGCAATCCCGATCGATTTACTACATTGGAGGACGATAACAACAGCAACAACAACAACAGCAACAACAACAGGCAACAACAACAGCAACAACAACAACAACAACAACAACAACAGCAACACAACACAGCAAACAACACAACACACAACAACAACAACAACAACAACAACAACAACAACAGCAACAACAACAACAACAACAACAACAACAACAACAGCAACAACAACAACAACACAACAACACAAACAACAACAACAACACCATCACCGTTCACTCCATCATCCATCCATCAATCGTTTACTCCTTTAATCATTAATTCACTCATTCATCCCTCCATCATCAATCCATCAAACGATTGATCTCTGCTGTCGTCCATCGAGATTTTCTTCTTCTTCTTCTGCTTCGTCTTCTGTTTCTTTCTTGTCACTCACTCATTCAGTCAGTCAGTCAATTGATCAGCCGGCCAGTCAGTCTGTCAGTCAATCAATCGGTCGTCCGTTCGGCAGCGTCAGTTCGCCGTCGCTTTAGCGGACGGCCTCCCTCTCTCTCTCTCTCTCTCGCGATTTCTTCTTTCTTTCTCTATCTCTCTTTCCCTTTCGTTATCTGTCTGTCTGTCTCTGTCTCTCTCTCTATGATGTGTCTGTCATACCCGCTAAAGCTCATCATTGAGCCGCCACCGCCACCACCGCCGCCGCCAAGCAAACGCACGCGGGATTCCCGCCGCCAGCCTACCGCCATCACCACCACCACCATCACCATCACCACCAAACAGCGCTCGCTGCTCGTGTTGAGGTCTGTCTTTCTATCTATCTGTCTGTCTGCGTGTTGTGGTTAAACTGTGCCGCCTGTTGCCGCCAATCATCGTTAGTTACTGCTGCTGCTGCTGCTACTGGTCAAGGTGGCTGATGGTTGGTGGTTATCGGAGCTGCTGCTACAGCCGTCTGCCTCTCCCCCCCCCACCGCCCCTCCTTTCCTGCCTCCTTTGATTCATCTCCACCACTCAGTCATTTGAGACTGACAACAAATCGAGCCATATTTATATATATATATATATATATATATATATATATATATATATATATATATATGAGAAAACGCCTTTATTTAGTAGACGAAAACTGGATTAAGGCTATGATAATGCAGTAAAACCTGCCTGTGAAACCGCCTTGTTGTGTGATTGTGCCTGACACACGTCAGGCATTTTATTGATCAATTCGAAGCTTGCGTTTTGATAAAACTATTTGGCTTCCACGAATGTCCATATATATATATATATATATATATATATATATATATATATGAGCGCAAATAAATTGGAGCCAAGACTTTCGATAGAACACCCGCCCTGCTCATGATACTACCGGACATCCTATACGTATGCCGTGTTGTTACTGTTAATTTTAAAAACTCTGAAGGTGTAGTCCAAAAATAACAAAACTGATATTTGAAAAATTTGCGTTTTATTTGCGGTCGGTTAGCTTTTTCTTGCCAGGTGATAACGTCCTCACCACTGCAGCCGTTCTCATAAAAACGCTTGTCACAAGTCAGTGAATAAGCAAATAAATACGTGTCCTCTGACACGGCTCCTCACAAAGGCAATAAACCGTAGTAACCTTTCGACTTAACACTGAATAAAAACAAAACCAGTCGGCCTTGGCGGGTTGTCTTCACTTCGCCGGTTAACAACGACAATGAGCTGAAGATCTCGAGATTGAAACGCGTTGCTGCTGGCTGCAAACGTTACATACTGTTTTCCAAACGAAAGCGTACACTAAATATAACGTATAATAGCATTGCTCTAGAAAATCCAATAATAATATTAATAATATTAAACCCGTGTTCTAAAAAAAATATTATTATTATTATTATTATAGGCGCTCTGACTGATAACAGTGAATCACGTGCATGTAAGAATTAAAAACGAATATAATAATTATATAATAATTATTAATAGAATAAAGGCTAATATAATAATAATAGCTATATTATAGTAATAGTAATTAATTGTAACGTTTGAACAACAATAATATAACAGCAATAACACTTCCATATTTAGTCATTTCAATGAAATTTCATTGGTCCCCTGTTATTTCTCCTACCTACAGTATAAGTTTGCCTAGACAATTGGACTGTTCAGGCTACAATTGTGGTATTATTAGCAGCTGCAACTGCACCACAACCACCACCACCACCACCACAACCCGCCGTAAGCAGAAACGGTTGCAGTGCAAAACGCCACGTGGCCATTCGATTGTAATTGAAACCCGAGTTATGGTTTGACTACGTTATAGTAGCATATCCCCCTCCCCTCCCGCCCCCCACTCCCCACTGGCAAATGTTGCGATTGTGCGCTCAATGTAAGCCGATTGTTTTCGTTTTTCGTTTTTCTTCTTTTTGTCGACATCGATTCGAAAATGTCGCAATATAGTTTATACTGCTAGCAGTCGTCATCGTCGTCGTCGTCCTTGTCGTTGTCGTTGTCGTCGTCGTCGTCGCCGTAATCGTCGTCGCAGTCACTGAAAACGACGACGACGACGGCAAGAAATAATGGCACCGTCGTCCTCCGGCCTGTCAGCAATGAAGCAGAACGCAGCAGCAGCAGCAGATTACGGCAGAGCCGTTGCCGTCTGGTTGGTGCGTCGAAATCGACGCCGACAGAAATGAACGAATATCTCTCTAGCAAGCAACGCAGTGAGAACAAACAACAATATAGTTGATGCTACTGCTGCTGCGGCTACTGCCGCTGCTGTTGTTGTTAAAGTTGGTGGAAGAAAAATACGCCTGCTTGGTGTATGCGGGCTACCCACTACGACCAACCAATGACGAACAACGCAGGCGGCCAGTGACAGAACAGCGTCAACATTACCATTACCGACCAGCGACGCGCCTCATTCACCTCGACAGAATTTAATTCGCACAGAATTTGAACGTTGGTGCGCCAACATCATCGACCAGCTTGGCCAGGCGGAAAGGCGGCAGTATATATATATATATATATATACATAATATAATATAAATATATATATATATATATATATATATATATATATATAATATAATATAATATATATATATATATATATTCATCTTTGAATTGTTTACATACATAATATTATACGTGTGTTGTTTATATTAATATTTATACTAATGGCTTATCGCCTTGTTGCCACGTCGCGGCGTCTCTATCCAGACGGGCGTCTCGTGATGATCATCGCGGCTGCTGTCAGTCGTTAAGTGCAATGTAGGTTTGCAGTCCAACTGTACCAAATGGCGTATGGATTTCGTGGTTTGTTCGCCAACTAACAGCGTCCAGATGCTGAGTGCCCTTCAGGCGCAGTTCGGATAAGCATCAGCTACAAACAGTTACACCAACGATGGCAGCAACAGCTAACGCTCCTCCTCGACCGTTTATGACGACCTCCGTCCATTAAAAAAAGAAAATATATATATATATATAAATATAATGTCTGCAGGCACGATGTAGCTCGCTTCTATTGGACGTCTACATAAAGCTTCTGATGAAACTTGTTCCTAATACTAGATAAGAGGTACGTACGCACCTATACCATACAGCATATGTATACACCGTAAAACAAATTTGCTTGCATATATATATATATATATATACATATTACTCAGAATTTTATAAAATTATATATGTATATACTACCCGACTAGATACGGAGTGGTTGTTATGGCCTCGCGCTTTGCCACGCTCACACCCACAAGCGCGCGTCGGTTCATAATACATGAAGGAGACGGTCGCCACCGGCCAAAGGCCACACAACTGAGTCAATCAGTTCAAATAACCAGCAAAAATGACACAACGAAATGCATTAGTTGTTCCTGTTGTTGGCGATCGTCTATTGTTCCTTAGTTGCCAACACTTCCCGCGACTCAACCGCGATTGGCCAACCGGCTGACCGCCATGGTCGAACTTACAATTGTTGTTGTTGTTGTGTTGTTGTGTTGTCGTTGTTGTTGTTGTCACTGGATCACTAGTCGTGGACAAGCATCGACACACGTTCGACATGCGTGCTTGGTCTTCCGACCAGAGCGCGTAGATATCAAAAGAGAGGGGTGGGAAGGGAGCACGGAGTAAGCGAAGAATATATCATAAATATTATATTTTGCTCAAAAGCGAGTCGCTGAGAGTCGGCCGTACGTCTGTTTGTTTCGACAATCGACGGCCTACTTAATGATGTGGCAAGTTATACAATTAGTAATAATATATTTTAGAACGAGGTTTATTAATATTAATATGCACACGTTAATATGTATCACAATTACTAAGACACGAATTATATAATATTTACTAAATTGCTTGTATATGTGCCACTCCAAATAATAATGATAATAATAATAATAATAATAATAATAATAATAATAATAATAATAATAATAATAACAACAACAACAACAACAACAACAACAACAACAATAAGGACAAAATCTCGATTATGTCTCGACGGCGAGGCAGATTATTGCAGCTGATGACGAATGATGTTTAATGATGTTCTGGCAACGGAGATTAACGTCATCTGTTCAGTAGCCAACTATTTGTACATGTATATTCACTTACATACGTACAGAGATATACTTCATCCTGTCCTGTTGACTCTTTTATAGACAAACGGAGTTCGTCTTCGTTCATCGTTCAACACACTAAAGCTGCAATTTATTTGACGGAGCCACATGTGTGAACACACACTATGAAAGTGGCCATTGGTCAACAAAGAAATATTTTTTCATTTGCCGGGCTTGCTTGGTCTGTTCGAACTAGAAGTTCCGGCTAGCGACTGACTTGCAAAATGATTGGAATAATTTCCATTGGCCTGCCTGCTGAAAACGATAGATAGTAATATCATGCTTATTTAGGCTGAGAAGAAAAACATATTGCACGTCCAGCTCTTTCAATTGCTATATCCGTCTTTGGCGTATTGGCCGCTAAAATAATAATCGTGTGATGAGGCCCTGAAAAAGTTCCGGCCACATGTATGTGTATATGTATATATGCGGGTAACGCCCAAATATATATATATATATATATATATATTATATATATGTGCTCGGCGTCTTTGTTCATTCACACAGCATCCATTTAGCTGTTTTGTCTCAGAATCGCCCACGTTAAAGGTTCATCCTCTGAACATAATAAAATAAGTACCACGATTCTACAAGCGTTTAGCTGCACCAGCAAAAAACCATGCTGCTCCAAGGAACTCGTGCTCGACAAAATAAACAAAATGATCAATGCCGCGGTCTGGATGATATTAAAAAAAAAAACATACAGTTTAGCAGTATCTACAGAACACTTGTCATGCTAATGTTGTTGTTGTTGTTTTTGTCATTATTGCCACTATCACTTGACATGCGAAAGCCGCCAGTTTGATAGGCATTACTGTACAGTCGAATACGCTTAGTAATCGCATTAACAGCGTTAGGTTTAAAACGTATGCATATATGAATCCAAAAACGTATATATATATATATATATAAATAAATATATATATATATATATATATATATATATATATATTATATATATAATAATATATATATATATATATATATATATATATATATATATATTTATATATATATATATATATATATATATACAATACAAGTGGGGTCGTAGTTTCCAGATAGGCTTATAGTAGCAACAGCAGACGTTATTGTTGCTGGCGGTAGCATCACGTGCCATGTGAGCAAGCGGCAACGTGAGACGCCAAGAAGCATCGGTAGGCGTCGGTGTGTCGGGCGCGGTTCCACCGTCAAACGATACCACCACCACCACAACAACAACAACAGCAGCAGCAGCAACAACAACAACAGCAATAACAACAACAACGACGGCGTCGACAACAACATCGACGACAGCAACAACAGCAACGACAACAACAACAGCAACAACGACGACGACGACAACAGCGACAAGAGGAGCATCATCAACAACTGCATGATGATAGGGACATATAGTTGTCCATCAACAGAGACACGATCAGGAGCAGTCGAGAACACAACACAGCACAGACAGAGAACACACTCAGTGTGCTCTGCGAGTGGTTGCATTTTTCTCTCCATTTCTCGTCGGCTGGTCGCTCTATCGCTTCACTCGTTCATCGACGTTTGTTTGACGCGGCAGATACACAGAGAAAGAGAGAGGGGGGAGAAGCGGCGGCGGCGGCAGCAGCGGGAACGACGAAGTGCGGGCTTGTTCGAATACGTCTTTCACACGCTCTACGCGTCCACCCACCCCTACGACGTCTACGCCGGTCGGGTCGTCCAGAGCACAGCACGAGACGGGACGGAACGGCCGCATCACTCGCTTATTGGCCCAGCAGCTTCATTTCTGGCTGTGGCTGGCGTTCGTTTCGTTTGCTCGCTTCATACAATTTATATATATATATATATATATATATATATATAGATCCTTTCGTCTCTTCATGTCATTCTCTCTCTCTCTCTCTCTCCGTCGTTCTGCTTCCTAGCTTCCTTTACTTCGGTGGTGGTGGTGGTTCGTATTGTTTATTGCACATCGACAGGTCGTAAATATACGAACGAGAGACATATAGAGAGAAAAAGAAGAAGCGTGTGCTGAATGAACGAAACATGGATAACGATAAAGAGAGATAGAGAGAAAGTTAGAGAGAGGGGGAAATCGACAGCAGTAGGTAGAACTGAGGAAAGAAGTGTGACTGCCGTTACAGTCGTCGTTAGAATCGTAGTAGTCGCACAATCGCAGTAGTACTCGTGTAGTGAAATGACAAAAAGAAGATAGGCACGGAAAGTGAGAAGGAGGTGATAGAAAAGGTGCAGGAAGAAGAAGAAAAAGAAGAAGAAAGGACGAAAGAAAAGTCGATAACGAAGAGAAGATGAAAAAGAGTAAAACGAACAACAACAACAACAACAGCAGAATGATCGCATAGCG
This sequence comes from Dermanyssus gallinae, assembly GCA_003439945.1. Lineage (NCBI taxonomy): Eukaryota > Metazoa > Arthropoda > Arachnida > Mesostigmata > Dermanyssidae > Dermanyssus > Dermanyssus gallinae. The sequence goes on from QVRM01004829.1 coordinate 9,207, forward strand.
AGAATGAAGGACATCTAGAACAAGTACAAGAAAAATAACTCTAAGGGCAACACGGCCAGAATAGGCGAAAAGTACGAGAGAGAAAGCACGAAACAGCGGGCGGCGGGCGAAGAAAAGTGTGTGTGAGAGGGAGAGAGATAGAGGGGGAGATCTCGTACAGAGTCAGCAGGCAGCACAAGACAAAGAAGACCAAGGAAAAGTTGTTGGAGAACGAGAAAGAAAAAGAAAGAGGCCCTTACTGCCATCGACGGACGCCTGACGAACCGATTATCAGCAGCAGCAGCAGCAGAAGTGGCGGCAGCAACAGCAGCAACTCTCGTAGTAGACCCAGTGAGTGAAATAAATGAGTGAATGAATGAATCACAGTGGTGGTTCGAGTTCGTCACCGTGAAACTCATCGCCATTTTTTCTGCTGAACAACAACAGCAACATACAGTTTACACGGCTTTTGCTGGTCGGCACAGTGGCATCACGACATTCCAAGCGAGCAGGTCCTCCTCGATCTATGCAAACTCGGGGATCAAACCCGTCAACTTATATATATATATATAATATAACTTATATATATATAAATCTACCAATAATGGTGAATAAACATCAGCAATTATATATATATATATATGCAAATATATATATATATATATATATATATATATATATATATATATATATATATATATATATATATATACAAATATATATATATATATATACGCGAGCGTGTGTGGTCTTTCTCTACCTACTAACCTGCCGGCGTTGCTACTGCGCCAGCAAAGGAGGCGACCAGCGGTAAAGCAGTGTTACGGCCGCTTCTCCTCCCTCCCTCACTCCGTGCTGTGTTAACGACAACGCCCGCAGGCCGCATATGGCCAGTGGTGTTTATTACCTCGCGCCAAGTTCGAATTTCTCGCTGCTAGAAACTTGACTAACTACCGTGGTTGGTTGCCGCGGCACCGCCGCTTTCTGGCTTGTTAGGAACCTAATCAATACAGCAAATATACATCATATTATGAATACTTGAAGTAAAAATAATGGTACCGAAACCGGATAGATTATTGTTGATGGTGGCGTTATTGTTGTGTTAGTTGGTGTTGTTTTTGTTACTGTCAAGAGGCCATCGACGCTGAAGCCAGCCGGTGGAACGCTAACTCATTATGATCGATTAAGCGTCAAATCTGGGGTCGTCCCATTGTTTTATGCCATCGTTCATCGTTCCGTCTAACGGTCACGCAGGCCCAGCAGATAGAGGGATAGCAGTACAGCAGTTTCGAACTGCGCGGAACAAAAGCCGTGTCGTTCGTACAACAGGGCATCAACGCAGCTCATCGCAAGGCATCGCAATTATTCGCAGCATTTTATTGCAGTGCCATTTATGCCATTGTTGTAATATAGCAGTGTAGGGGGCTGGCTAATAATAACAACACCAACTATAACGGCTAATACGAACATCTGTTTCATATTATCAGAGAGAGAGAATGACATCATCGTCACTCATAATATAACATATTTTTTCTTGAAAACCTGCAATTAACGAACGAACAACAAAATGTTGAAGTTCGTTGCGATGAATTGGCTATCTGTGTGTGTCTGTTTGAGATGTGGACGGCCTACCACCTGGCAGCAGCAGCAGCAACAACAGCAGCAGCAGTAGCATTTATAGGTGCGCGCCGTTACTATTATTTAGTGTTTAGGATCGTTGTCGTTACGTGTGTGTGTGTTAGGATTGCCTCCAGTTAGTCAGTCCAGTAAAGAGTCCGCTAAAACAAAACAAAGTGTGATTCACCAACAACAAGCAAAAAACTGCCGTGGATGCCATTCCCGTACGGGTGTGTTTGTTGGCTGTTTTCCGAAATAAAATGCAGCCTGCACAGGCCAAGCATCACCAGCAACAACAACAATGACAACAACGATAGCATCATAGCCATGATATACAATAATTACAAATTCTATAGCTGCGTACTTGTTTTCTTGTCCCCTCTATCGTTCGAGGTTGTGCGAGGATTCGTTTGAGGTGCATCATACACTCCCACGTCTCCGTGACTTGCTGCTGCAAAACACGCCGCCGAGGCTACAAAGCGTCGATAAATAGGCGTGACAACAACAACAGCAAGAACAACCACAACAATAGCAACAACAACCACAACAACAACAACAATATAAACAACAGCAATCATGTAATAACAGCGACGCCAACGACAGTAACAATAACGAACCCAAGCACAACAACAACAACAAGGTAGCACTAGTCCTATAAGCGCTGTAGCCATTGCCTCTCGTTCAGCCGTCATGATGGCAATGAGTTGACCTTATGACGGGCATTTTAACAAACAACAGCCAGCGCGAACAGCAGGCCAGCCATTTAGCTCTGACATCACTGTATTATTTATTGTCAGTAGCCGCCGCAGTCGTCTGTCGGCGCAGAATCATGATTGAAGCCAGTAGACACCACAGGCAGCGTGCCGCGGGCGTTATCAAGAGGAGATTGTGGGCGCCGCCGCCTCACGGTCACGAATGATGACGAGGAAAAAGAAAAATATGCAAAACGAAACAAGAAACCAATATGACGTACAAGGTGCAACAAACAAGAACGAATGAATATCATGAAGAAGAAGAAGAAGAACACATGATGACTCCAGTCACGAACAAGAACACATTCAAGCAGTAAACTAAGCTATAATGTCAGCCACCACAGCTACTACAGCATCAATTCTCAGACGCCGGAATCAGACGCTGTCAGAAGGGCAGTTTTTCGTCATGGAGTTGGTTCTCTAATAGCTGAAGCAGCGGTGCTAAAAACAACAGCAACAGCAGCAACAACAGGACAGCATCACCAACAATAGTAATAGCAACAGCAACAACAACAACAACAGGGCGGGCAGCGGTCTGCCGGCAAAAGCTGAGAAGCAGACGACAACACAGCAGACGTACTTATCGAGGTAAAACTAGCAGAAGTGGCAGTAGCTGTTGTTGTTGTGGTGGTAACACGATAGCTTCTATGAGAGACAACACTTCACGACGTCGAATGCTTACTGCTCAACGCGGTAGCCATTCGGTTACCGCATTTCCGATCATCATGGGCACGGCGGTACCTGCACGACAGCCGATACACAGTGGCACCGGCAACTGCCCCGCGTCTCCAGGACCAGAGTAGGAGAGCCAGGAAAGTCCTTCGGGAGATGGCTGGTTGGCTGGCTAGGCACGGCTGGGCCGAGGCACACAAAAAATGGCGTTACGGCGTTGAAAAAACGATGGTGTTGCTTCAAATGCGGACAGTTTTGCTATGGAAATCAATCAGCGTCAAAACAAAATTGACAGGTCGTTCGATTTCAGCAGCCTTACCGCCGTCACAAAGTCGAAGCAGACCCTCAAACTCATCAGCCTGAAAACAATTGCCATATCGAGAAGAACGACAACACCTAACAATTGCAGGATTCGTCCACACACATATATATATATATATATAGCGCAAAGCGTCGCATGCCATTATACTTGGCCACCTGTACCGGATGTCGACTGTAATTCGGTTTTCGCTCTCGAGAACAAAATTCGAACCCAACGTGCCGCTGCGTACACGAGAATGGCGGACGATATTCGTTAACATTGCACACAGATAAATGAGACTCTTGAATAGACACATTGAATAGGCACGGTGTAGTGTCGAACCAGCTAATCACCGGCTCTCAGCGGTGGAAGCCAACCGCACGCGTACGGATGCAACCTGAACGAGTATTGCGCTAGGCTCTCACTTTGCAATCAACCTCAGATCCAAGCCTCATTCCTGCTCCCCCAATGCTACCGCGTTCCATTGCCGAAAGGCCAATTAGTGATTTCGCCACGGTTGCTGCTGAGCTGGCTCAGTTTACGACTGACTTCCTCTGATATATATGTAATCGTCGTACTCCCTGAATTCAACAAATATATGGCTTCATATACGCCTTCTCTCGCTATTTCTCGCTCGCTTGCATGTTACTGAGAACAAAAAAGCGCTATTCACGCGCTCGAGGTGAATTTTCTCTAGAAATGAACGACTAGAAAAAGAGAGATTAAGGCCTGGTCATATAGGTTGATGATTTTAGTCCTTGTCGAAACGTACTATAATGCATTGCAGCAACTCGTATCGAGAGACGCGCGATTGACCGTATCTTGTAGAATATGGTTTGTTTCGCTTGTAGCAAGCGAACAAACAACGTACGCATGAGCATTTTTCTGTCTGTCTGCGAGAAAACAGGGCATAATCGGCAAGCCAAAAGAAGAAAAAACACGTGTCAAAGGGCAAAAACCTACAACACTACACTTAAATGGATCATACGCACATGGGGGGGGGGGCATACACACGCAGAGTGAGTAAAGGAAATTACAGGAGAGAACTAGGAGAAAAGAAAGCTCGTGGAGTTTACGAGCCGGGCCGCATCCACCGATCGAGCACATCGAGCAGGAGTAGTAGTGGCAGGTTGACAGAAACATAAACACCCGAGCCACGAGGCAGATGGCCCACCCCCCTATGTACGCACACACCGACGGAGGCACCGAGGCGCCACCAGGATGACTCGTACAATGCAAGAATTAAATAACACGCTCGAATTAGGCATTACCGCCATCCTCAGCAGCAGAAGCAACAGCAGACGACGACTCGTTGCACAACGACACAAAGATCCCGTGTGTGTCTATGTATCTGTATCATTCTGTTCGTCTGTATGTCTCTGCACCCCCTTCGAGTCGAAACCGGTGGTAGATGGCGTAATGATGGGTGCATTCGCGTCCCTGCGCCTTGCACCCGGCGGAGACATACGAAGGTGATGCACGGAAGGTTCGATTGCCCCACCAGTGTTGCACATTTGTACGTATGGGGTCCGTCTTATGCGAAGCAATGCGAAAGCAATTAGACGCAGACGTAAAATGTTGGCATTGGAGAGTTAGTCTGAAAAAAGTTTTTGCGCCACTTTATGAAAAGGAACGATGTATGGTGCTCAGTTATACACAATCACAGAGTTCTGCTGTAATGATCGATCGAGTACCACGTACTGCTAAGCACACAAACGTATTTTCATCAAAAGTGGCAGCAAGCAGTTAAATACCTTATTGCGTATCGTCCTCGTCACCGGCGTTGCACCCTTTTTATACAACAAGGGATAAACCAGGATCGTTTGATCGACTTACGAATCGATGAAGTGACGCTAGCTGGGGGCCATCAACAATATATATATATATATATATATATATATATATATATATATATATCGCATATAGCAACAGTATACGGTATACATATGAGCATTTTTCTGTCGATTTATCCGCTTGACTAACATACAAATATCGACGGGAAAGACGATGGGTCTGTCTCTAGGGAAGGAATCGGTCCGTCCGTCCGTTTACCTTTCCGCCCCATGTTCGCGACCCACTACCATTATAGCCAGCCTACAGTCAGTAGTGGTGGTGCGACCGCTACGCAATGCCTAAGCGAAGACCCAGATCTCACACTGGCCACAGCCTGTGACACCAATAGCGGCAGCAGGAACACCTCACCCTATGAATGCCTGTTGGTGTCAGAGAGATTAATGATCTAGCCAGACATACAGTCAGTATATATATATATATATATATATATATATATGCTTGCGTAATACCCGAGTTGACCATTGCCACAGGCCAAACTAAAAAAGTTCAGAAACAAATGACTATTACGACAGACGCGGGTAAAAATGCATTGCTTTGCAAGGATTCACATAAACGACTGGCGGTTGCTTGCACCTCTCTATTGGCATCAAATCGTCGCGGCTACAGCAGCGGGATCAGCTGCTTCCGCAACAAACGATTTCACACAATACGATCCACTCTGCCGAATTTGAATATATAGCGGCTGAATTCGACGAAACTAATGTCTCTCTGTTTTGGTCGGGTAGCTGCTCAACAATGTGGGTCACAAGCAGCGATATCTCTATCGCAACAGAGTCGTAAAGCGTAAGCAAGCTTATTTGTCATGACGGCACACTCGTATATCCTCAGTAGATGACGTACAAGTGTGTCTGTGTGTGTGTGTTTGAACGCATAAACTCTCCATCCGCAAAGGTTATGTCAGCACGCCGCAGGCGTCTGAAGATCAAGCCGATGTTTTTCACAGTCTTGTTCTTTCTTCACTGCTGCGACCTCATCCCACCGTTCCCATTAACCTCCTTTGTGTCCGCGCAAACGACTTTCTCCACTCGGCCACCCATGAGAGCTTCTTTCACAGACCCACCACCTCACTATTTCTAACGAGATCGTACGCCATCCTCATTCCAGAACTACCCCCACAAGCCTCCTTCGTCTTCTCTTAGTTGCTCTTAATTGGCTGTCATTATCTTGTTTTTCTTTATAATAATAATAATAAAACCCTGTTTCCAAAAAAAAATATTATTATTATTATTAACAGTTCTATGTATGGCGACACGACGTGATCGTGTGACGATGACGACAGCAACAGCAACGACGACAACACGCAGAGAGGTAGAGCACTTCTGCCTATTACGTTTGTCGCTGTCGTCGAATGTCGAGACTAATAAACGAGAAGGTGGGCAGGCGAGCAAATAAATGAACTTGTGCATATTCTTTTATCATTGTTGGCCTACGGGCTGATCAAACCGCTGACTGCGGCTGGACTATTGTATGCTGTATAGAATGCTGCCTGTGTTCGCAACGGTGACCACGCCATTATTGATCAGCCGCAGCCGATCATATCCGCTATGCTACCTCCGCCCCCCCCCCCCCTCCCCCCGTGCAAAACCGAACTCAACAAACGGAAGGATAAGACAGCGGAGCAGAAGACGAAACTGTCGTCCAGTCTTTGGTGCTGCTGTTGTTGTGGTTGCTGGGTGGCTATCTTCCTGTTCGTCGTCGGACGTTACTGTCAAAGCCAGCATCGCCCTCGACGTACAAAAGGATCCGGCCAACCGTGCTTGTTGCCCACTCAGTCAGTCTAACGGCGGCACAATAATAATAATAATAATAATAATAAGAATAATATGATGTAAAAAATCTTGAATAATAAAAGATAACTTGACATCGACTTCCAGCCAACCTGCGAGCCAGCCTTAGCAGCACTATCAACGTTGTTGCCCGATACCACAGCAGCATACCCGCTTTCTTGTCTCTTGTCGACTTCCTCTCTCTCTCTCTCTCTTGTTTTTTTTCCTTTCCCCTCTTTATTTCTTTCAGCCTCTCCTCGTCGCGATTTCCTCTCGCTCGTAGACGACGCTCGTTGTCTCTCAGCGTCGTCGGACGCAAGCGCGGGATCTGGCGCTCTCGCCATGACGAGCCAACTCGGGCCGACGGCCCACTCTACGTTCATTCATGATGCCGAATTTGTGCATCGATCATGCCAGGCAGACATGCATACGATACGATGCAATCATTCATTAATGAATTCATTCAAAAAGCTTCTTTGTCTCTCCTGCCCCTTTGTCTCTATTAACCCATCCATTTTACCTCCTCTCATCATGTAACTGCTTCTTTCTTCGATCTCTTCCCCAGTCCGCCCAGTGCCGCCATCGCCGCCGACGCTCCATCGTTAATCGTTTATCTCGCTTGCTTGCGGCTTGACTAACCGGCTTGCCGTCACTCAATTGCTCAATTAGATCGACAACGAGTAAAAGAACAATGAAACACAATTATTTTCTGATCAATCATTTTCGATACTATAGGGAATGGAAACGGCAGCTAAGGTATGCACGCAAATACACATTTTGCTAATTCATCGTAAATTGGTTATATATATATATATATATATATATATATATATATATATATATATATATATATATATATATATATATATATATATATATATACAACCACTGTGTATTGACGGTTGGAAAAATAACATCAAAAACAGGCGGCTATGTGCATTCTCGTCCCGTAATTGTTCGTCAACCTGTATACGTTAGCAGTAGCAAGAGAAGCATTATTTATCACACACACACACACAAACTGTTCGAGTGGTATCGATCAACCTCTCTTGCCGTTACTGTTTGTAGCATGGGGCACGTTCTTACCTGTAAGACAGAGCAAAAAAAGCAGACAATCAATGACAAGATCTCTAAGTGTGTTCTTGAGTAACAATCTTACGCCCACTACATTTGTTGAGGTCAATGAGACGAACAAATAGTCGCCCTTGTTGTTGTTATTACTGACATTTACTGGTTAATGTAAAACAATATGATAGAGCCCCACTAGCCAGCAACACAATCATAACAGCCGCAATGAGAGTGCGAGATATATATATATATATATATAAATATAAATATATATATATATATATATATATATATATATATATTATATATATATATATATATATATAATATATATATATATATATGTTGAAGAGGGAATCGAATAAAAAGTACCAAACGTTGTAACAACCCAGCCGTTTGAAATCTGTTTGAAATGACATAGTTAAATATCTGGGGACGCGAATAGAGTGTTCGGCGTGGCTTTCCGCTTGTGCAAGGCGCAGATCGGCAGGCAGTTGTGAGTCCGGTCCAATTGACGCGGCAGTGCATCTGAGGAAATCATGGCTTTCCCACTGCAAAATTCGACGATTGAGGAGCTGCGGAAGGTGTTCCATCGGCCGATATTCATCGCCGAATGGTGGCCGTATACGGGGCAGAATGCGTGTCCGACAAGCACGTGAGAAAATTGAGTGCCCGTTTTCGTAAAGACAACGTTTCTCGGACGACGACGATCTGAAGAACCTGAGGACTGGCTCTTGTCGCGGCTGCAGGATTCAGAGAACAGGAAATCCTTCGGCTCGCGAAAACAGTAAAATAGTTATGTCCAGGCCTTTGGTGATTACGTTTGAATAAGGACCTACATTTCCTACCAACAGTGAGGTTCCGTACCTTTTCATTTGAACCTCTCATATATATATATATATACATGGCCGTTGTGCGCAATATACGAAAAGTGTGTCACTCGTCAGTACCGACACACACTGTTGGATAGCTGATACCCCCCGGTGCGAAGCGAGTAGTCTGGGGGCGTTCCGCATCCGAAACTCGACCAGATCGTTGTTGCTTTTGTTGCTGCTTGTATTGTGTTGTTGTTGTTGTTGTCGTCGTCGTCTTGTTGTTATTATTGTTGGCGTCATCTAGCATAGACCGTTGCATGGCAGTTATAATGATAGCTCTCGTCGAAGCCGCACGGCGTTCACCGCAAGTTAAAAAGCCTACCAAGTGATAGGCAGGCTCTGATAGGCACGACAGCTAGTCGCAGGTGCCTAAATAAGTCGTTATCAGCGACGAACGTCAAAGAGTCACTTGTTCGACGACAACAACAACATCAAAACAACGAACACGACGCTAGTCGAGTGCGTAACAATAATCTGCGGTCGTGTTGGCGAGCCCAATTTTTTTTCTCGCTCTAACATATTTATATGTATATTATATATATATATATATATATATATATAGTTCGGGCAATCTGGGATCACTAGTACTGCTACTATGATTAATTTAATATAAGTGAGTGCATATACAGGGGTTGCAGGAATATTTGAAGCCCGATATACAGAATTGTAGAGCTCGTTAAAGCAAATATTTTTCCAATGGAACATGGTCTCTGAGAAGTCTTGTTTCGGAGTGAGAGTGAAATTACTACAATTTGTGACACTGGTGTTTTGCTTGTTTGATAAAATTTGATCCATCTGATGAATATGCAAGGCCGCTTCAGATGGAGCATTCAGATTAGCATGAAAGAAAGCGGAGGGAGAGAAGCTGACGACCAGCTCAGCGCTGACTACTACACACACCACGAAGTAAAGTGAAAAACATTTCCGTGGTTCTCTTAAATATACTCAGATGGAGCAGAATTTATCACGAACACGATTTTTGTCGCTAGGAAGAGGGTTGCTGAACAGCACATTCTTGACTATGTCGGGCAAAACCCAGTGTCCAAATTGCAATGTTCGAACAAGCTCAAATGTTCATGGAAAAATTTGCTTAACGGAAAGTATTCGACGCTCAAACCAACACGTTATTTATATATAGCGAAGTTTTTGTGTTTGACGACAGCCGATTGCTGTTTGCAAATTTTGTTCCAGTCTCTCAGATACCGCGGTTCTTTAGCGATGATGAACAGCGAACGGAAAATATTACACACACGACGCTTATATCCCATTATTATATATATATATATATATGTCGGCGTCGATGAAGTATCAAACAGAAGCGGTTGTCAGCTAACCTGTGGTCATAATTACTAACGACTTAAGTCTTCTTCACTTGTATTCGACATGAATGCAAGTTTCGCACCTCAACACTGGAATAGACGGACGACATCGTCTTTATGATCATCGCCATCATCAACGCCATGATCATCGGTGGGGGGGGGGGGGGGGGTCGTTCTGGTGCTGTTGCAGACGACCCGCGATCGCGAACCTAACTTAGCAGCACCGATGACCTCGGCCTCTTGGGCTGCGAGCAGAAAGAAAGCCGGCATTCTGAAGCCGACATTCCCTCCTTAACACTCCGCCCGGCCGGCCGGCCGGCCGGCGGGTGTGCACGTTGGAGGGGGGTGGGCCGGGGGGGTGTTGAACGAGGAGGAGGGGGGGGTGGGGGAGGAGGACGAGGAACGGGGGGGGGGGAGCGAAATATGTGCGCGCCGCCGAAGAACGCCGTAAACGGGGCCACGAGTACACAACACACCACAGCGTCGAGCGGCGTCGCCGCCTAGGCCCACAAGATGCATAGACAGACAGACAGACAAATAGATAGATAGATGGACATATAGATACATAGACAGAGACGCACATAGACAGACGTTCGATACAAGATGACGACTGCAACAGGAGCAGTATAGTAATCATGAAGAAGGTAAAAGGCGGGAAGCAGAGCGGCGGTAGCGGCGGCGGACGAAGAAAGCGTCACCAAACGGATGCTGCATGCAAAGGAAGCGGTGGTCGTCATGGTCGTAGAAGTGGTTGTGGTGGTGGCTGGTGGTGACGCAGGACCTGACGACGGTTTCGACGAACACACAGACGAATGGATGGACGGCCAGATGGATGAGTGGATAAATACAGAGACGGACGGATAGATTGATGAATGGATGGACAGATGAATGAATGGAGGAATACTGATCGGACGGACAGACATATGGATGGATGGATTGATAGCTGACGTCCGGCGTGGGCGAAGGGAATCAAGAGAGGAAGCCACCCAAAGGCAAAAATGGTCAACAAAGTAGAGGAGAAGGCAGAGACGATGAAAAACGAAGAAGAAGAAGAAGAAGAAGAAGAAGAAGAAGAACAACAACAACAACAACAACAACAACAATAACAACAACAACAACAACAACAACAACAACAACAACAACAACAACAACAACAACAACAACAACAACAACAACAACAACAACAACAACAACAACAACAACAACAACAACAACAACAACAACATGATGCTGATGATGTTGATGATGCTCATGATAACAATGTTGATGATCATGGTGATGACGAAGAAGAGAAGGAAAATAAGGATGATGAGCAGAAGGCGACAGAAGAACGGGGAGAAGAAAAGAACATGTAGAAGGGGATGCCGACGAAGAATATGAAGACGACGCAGAAGACGAAGGCGAAGAACGCGAATTCACCACAGCAGCAGCCCCAAGCCGCGACACCAGCATCAACAGCATCAACAACAACAACAACAACTGAATGAATAGCTGCCATTCTGCAATGGCAACAGAATCAGAAAACGAATATCAAATCATCGCCAACGCACGATGATGGTGATGATGATGATGATGACGAAGATGGTGATGATGATGGCGAGATGATGATGATGATGATGGTGAGGATGATGATGATGACGACGACGACGACGATAATGAAGGAGGGCGCACGAATGAAATGCGAAAAATCACGTTGAGAGATGGTGGTGATGGTCGTGGTAGTTGTGGTAGTAGCGATGGTGGCGGCCGCGGTGGCTTTGTTTGTGCCTGCTGTGTCTGTCCCTAGCGTCGATCCATGTATGTATCTATCTATCTATATATCTATCCAACTATCCAACAATCTGTCTACGTCTCGCCGCCGGGGTCGGTCGGGCGGCTGTCGGGTCTAAATCGTCGTCGTCGTCGTGGTTCGGTTCGTCGGCCGAAGTGTGACATGCATGGACTACACACGATGAGCAGCAGAATCCCCCCTGAAGTCCAAGCGCGTTCAATCGGCAGGCAGGCAGGGAGGGAGCGAGCGAGCGAGTGAGGGAAGAAAGGCGCGCTGCTTGTGGAACACCGTAATTCTCATCGGCCGCCACAGCCATGGCGGCAGCAGGAGACTTGTCGCCGCCGCCGCCGCCGCCGCAGCAACAACAACAACAACAACACGGCGAGCGACTGTGCCGGTCATGACGACAGAGGCCGCCACCACCACCACCATTACCAGCATCGCCACACACCGCCATCATCACCACCATTACCACTACAACTACAACAACTCAAAGATGCCTCTCTTCCTTAACTCTCTCTCTTTCAGAGTCTCAATCTATGTCTGTATTCATCCATCTATCTGCGTGTGCGGCATTATTTCTCTCTCTCTCTGTCTCTCGTTCGTTATCATTTATGTCCGCCGTACAAGCGCGAGCATTGCAACTAGAAAAAACCAAGTTGGCTCGCATCATCACGCTGTAGATCGCCTCCCCGCATACAACAAGTAACACGTCAGCAGCAGCAGCAACAGCAGAACATCATATGAGTAAGAATAGCAACAGTCGCACGAGCATCGACAACAGCAGCAGCAGCAACAACAATAATAGCAATATCAATGTTAGAAACAACAACAACAACAACACCATATACATCTATATTAAAAATAACAAATTAAAGATTAACAGCAACACCAACAGCAGCACATGCAGCCTCAGAAAGAAATGGTAATGAACGCCTTTACCTAGCCAGAATTGTGCGCCTAACAGAAGAAGTAGCCAACAACAACAACAACAGCGAAAACAACGACGACAACGACAACAACAAGAAACAACAGAAATAGCGACAACAACAGAACCAGCGACAACAGTAACAGTGAACGCTCGACTAGTAGTCGTAGGTAGGGGCCGGTATTGATGAGTGAATTGATGGCTCCGTCATGTCGTCTTTGACGGGGTGTTCCGTTATTACCACACCATCACAATTAGCTCGTGTACCACCACGACGAGCTTCTATGACTGGTGGTAGTACTCAGCTACGGTCACCATTGCTGTTGTTGTTGTTGTTGTTGCTGTTGCTGTTGTTGTCGTTCTGTGGCTGTTGCTGCTGCTGCAGCTGCAGCTGTTACTCTGTGGTGACGACAAAGCAACGGCAAAGCGGCGATGTGACACCCAATGGTGAGACGGAAGTAAAGCGTCTACCTGTTTCTCTGTCTCTCTCTCTATTTCTTTCTGTGTGTGTTTCAGTGTCTGTCGGGATGTCGGGATCGCCTAATCAATCATCGATCGCAGCAGTCTGAGGGGCGAAGCAACAACCAATAACAACAACAATAAATGTGACAAGAATAACAATATTAATAATAATCGGCAAGCACAACGACAACAATAATATGACCAGTAGTAAATGCAACTACAATAATAATGACAACAAACACGACAACAACAACAACACCAACAACAGGAACAACAACAATAATAATAACCAGTAAACACAACTATAACCACAACAAAAATCACTAAACACAACTGCAACGTAACAATGACCAGCAAACATAACTACAATAACCATGAAAGTGGTCGTCGTCGTCGTCACTAACCGCAGCTGCAGCAGCACTAGGCTTTTAGCTGCAATCTGCATCACAGAATCAACAACAACGATGGCAACGACAGCAACAACAACAACAACAACGATGGCAACAGCAACAGCAACAACAACAACGATGGCAACAGCAACAACGACGACTACAACATCAATAACAACGACGACGACGACGACAACAGCAACAACAACGACAACAGCAACAGCAACAACAACGATGGCAACGACAGCAACAACAACGACGACGACGACAACAGCAATAACAACGACGACGACGACAACAGCAACAACAACGACAACAACAACAGCATCAGCAGCAGCAGCAACAACAACAGTAGTATCATCTAGCAGTGGAACCACCGAGCCCGGGCCCTGCAGCGGGCTTTGCACGCACGACAAAGCCACAACACACAGCTAGCAGTCACTAACTGACTGAGTGAGCAAGAGTGAGTGAGTGAGACTAAGAGTCACTCAGTGAGCCAGGCAAGCAGTCAGAAAATCGCTTCCGTTGTTTCTTTGGTGGTTTTCGTTCGGTCGCTTGGTCGGTCGGTTGGTCGATCCAGCCCGCCGTGAACAATCGAACGAACGAACGAACGAACAGATAAGCAGGTAGGTACGCAGGTAGGCAACCAAGCGGCCGGGAGAAAGAACAGGGCGGCCAGGCGGGGGGCCGGGCGGCCGGGCAGACAGACGACGTCGAAACGGCGAATAA
>QVRM01004830.1:0-10000 GCA_003439945.1 Dermanyssus gallinae
GAATCCGCGGCACTTGAATTGACTACGTATGCATCTGGAACTACGCAACGCTTTTCGCTCTTTCTGCTACTTATTTTAAGTCGTAGTAGTAGTAGTAGTGGTGGTTTTGCGATGCTGCTTCTGCCATTGCGAGGTATAAGAAAGGTTTCTGCTCTAGCTAAACCAAACATATCGTAAGACAATATATATATATACGAATAGAATCTGTGCATTTGTTCGTGGCGGCGGCCGTGGGCCACCTTACATGCTCCTCGAAATGCACAGCCCCTCTGCTCTCCGAGACGGGTCGATTGTCGACTGTTTCGGTGGAGGCTTTGCAATTCAATTGTGCACCTGCCTCCGCTGTGGGATCCTAGCGAGAATTGAGGCAAATGTTTCTTTTTGAGTCCTATTGGTTTGTGCCGAGTAGCCGCAATACCTAAGCAGGTTTCTGCAGGCCCCTCGCATGCTGTCTCTTATCTCTTTCCTCTTGCGCATGCGTAATCGTTCTCTTCTTATTTTTCTATATACCTCAATTGCCCAAAATTGTCGAAATGGCCTATTAAATTGTAGATAAATGGTTGCCACCAGAAAATTAGTAAGATTTTACCACTTGGCCGGTTGTTTGCTCTTATGTAATGTAATTGCTTGTCAAAATTGTCTATCCTGCGTTTCGAGGCAATTCGGATGCGCCTTATTTGCGGCATATTTGTACCTCCCATGTTTCTCTTTCCTGTCGGACATGGCTAAATATAGTCTAATGCGACATTCACTTTGTCTAAATGGGATGCCATGAAAACCAATTTCCGGCTCTAAATTCAACCTACGACTTTCCTAATGCGAAGCAGTAGCTTGCCAATAGGTTACCTTGTTTGGTGTTTATATGTATGTATGTATATATATATATATATATATGCCCATGCGTGTATACAAATACATATATGTATATATATATATATATATATATATATATGTAGCAAAATGCATTCAGCATAACTGACAATGGATTTTCACGTTTGCCAACAATATATCCATCTGTAGGGATATTAGTATAAGATTCCTTCATATATATATATATATATATATATTTAAAAGTCTCAGCAACATTCAATCAGCATGGTTACTGGCCAAGAATATTCACATTTGCAAACAATACATTTTATGTAAGTGTTTTAAGGCAACATTTTATGGTCCTGCGCGTGGAAGCTTCAACATAAGACATAACAACATTTTGACTTTTTATGAGTTTCCTTAACCTGGCTCTTCGCCTTTCGCTAGCCTGTGTCTGGTGTCATTCTATATGTAGAATTTTCATACCAAAACGCCGATAAGATTTCTTTTATAAATTTCATCCTCGCTTCTAAACGAGACGTTACCGCCTCCTCCCTTCATTAGAGAAAATTATTCTTCTTAAGCTCTGCCAAACCTTAAAACAAGTGCATACGGTTATGGAAGACAATATATATATATATATATATATATATATAGGTAGTTCAATAAGTTCTTAGAATGAAAACCGAGAATTTTTCAAATCATGTTTTTAAATTTTTCTTATTCGATATACTCCCCGAGAAGCTCAATACACTTTTCCCACCGAGATTTCAGAGCTTTCATACCTCTTGAGTAGAATTCCGCGTCGTTAGACTGAAAATAGGCATTGACAGCAGCCTTAACCTCTTCATTGCTGGAAAAACGCTTTCCACCGAGACTATTCTTCAAATGTCCGAAGAGGAAATAATCAGAGGGGGCCAGGTCTGGAGAATAGGAGGGTTGTTCAATAAGTTCGAACCTCAGTTGGGCCAGTTTTGCCGATGCTTGCCGGGACTTGTGTGCAGGAGCATTGCCCTGGTGAAACGGGACAACCTTCTTCTGCAAAGCGGGCCGTTTCACGATGAGTTCTTGCTAACGGCAGTCCAACAGTCTTGCATAATATTCTCCTGTGATCGTTTTACGGCTCTCAAGGTAGTCGACCAGCATTATTCTACGTTGGTCTTAAAAAACTGTAGCCATCACCTTTCCGGTCAATGCCGTTGTCCGCACCCTCTTCGGAGGTCCTTCATCAGGTGCACACCATTGGCAAGATGCTTCTTGGGTCTCGGGAGTGTAGTGATGAACCCGGCTTTCATCGACGGTCATGAATCTGCACCAAAAATCCGACAGATTGTTCGACATCTTGGCCAAATTTCGCTGTAAAGCCAAAACAGGCGCGTCTTTTTGGCCTTGGTTGAGCAAATGCCGCAGCCATTTTGCTCTAAGCTCTTTCATCTTCAAGTTTTCGTGTAGGATCAAATGCACACTGCCTAAACTAATCCCTAATGCCTCCGCTATTTCCTTAATGTTCATTTGCTTATCTGTGCCAAGAATTTTTCGCACTTTCTCTACGTTTTCCTCATCAGTTGCCGTTTTTTGGCCTCCTGGACGTAGTTCATCCTCGATGCTCCTGCGACCTCTTTTTAACACATTAATCCAGTTGGAAACAGTGGCAAAACATGGCGCAGAGTCACTGTACGTCTCGTCTAACTCAATTTTTACTTGGGTCGCATTCCAACCTTTGAAATAAAAATGCTTGATAACCACTCGAAACTCTTTTTTCTCCATTTTTAAAAATCACGCCGATACGTTGCACGGGAAAAGCTATCAAACGAAATCGCAACGGCCAATCACAATAATATATTGAGTGCGAGTCGAAAAGTTGCAGTTCCTATTAGCGGTGAAAGCGTGCCAAAATTCGAATTCTAAAAAGCTCATTCTAAGAACTTATTGAACTACCTGTATATATTTATATATAAGATTGGCAAACGAATTGAACTCACGACGGGGGACAAAAGAGCTTTCGACTTTCTACTCCAGCGGCTATCTCTGGCGGTTCAGCGCGGCAATGCGGCAGCAATTATGGGTACAATGAGGGGCTGCCTCGAGGATAAGCTCGATTGGTAGCACCCCTCACAAGCCCAAGAGTAGTTAGATATTCATATTCCACTGTAACTTCAAAATGAAATAAAACCATCTGTCCCCCTTTATATATATATATATATATATATACATATATATATATATATATATATATATATATATATATATATGTGGGGTGTCGGAAAAATCAGCTGGCAGTGTTTAATGTTCCCGCGTTTAGCTCTACCTCTTGTTCTCTTTGTAAACAGATTAGGATAGGGCTTCTAAACTAAGCTGGAGCGTTACTCAATAGAAGAACGCGTAGAGATTGTGAAAATTCTGTACGGAACGGAAGAGGCTGTACGGCTATGCTGGCGAGCTTTTCGTGCAGCTTACGACCGACATAACCACACTTGTGAAAACGCCATTAATAATCTTGTACATAAGTGGCACAAGTACGTGATGCACCAAGTCGTGGAAGACCACGGGTCACTCGTTTGGCCATGAATGTCATCGCTGTAGCCGACAATTAGGAACAATATTCCTGAAACATCGGTTTGCCAAAGTCTGGAGTCCAGCATATGGATGTTTTGCGCATCTCAATCCGGTGCATTTTGAGGTCGTATCTAGCAATCGAACCGTGAAGAGAGGTAAATGTCGCAAAGTGAGCTTCATGTGATTCACGAAGAGCCGTTGCATGGTCATTACCACAAAGGCCAGCACCGAAACTTGAATTAATGTAGACTACTAATTAAGTCTGATAAATGTGAAAAAATGCTAAATGAATTGGGTGACGCGTTGTACTAGAATAAAATACACACAAGTGCACATATGCTAGGTCATACTCTTTGTGGGCGATTTAAAAATGGCTCCTGGTTAACTGGATAAAATGATGCTTCTTACCTACAATAATGTGACCATAGATGAAATTCTTCTCAGCGCTCTGCCACAGACACTACTCTGACACTAACTTGTCGGCTTCTTGTGCACAGCATATAACTGCTTTTCACGTATCCCCCCCCAAAAAAATATATATATATATAAACATACATAGATATTTTGATTATTCACAATATAGCCGGTTGTAAATATATATGTATATATACCGAGCAAGGTGGCGTAGTGGCAAAGCCTTTGCCTTGCATTCGGGAGGACTGAATTCGAGACCCAGACCGGCCACTCTTAAATTGGTTTGCATGATTTCCAATTTAGACAAGGTAAATGCCGGAGTGGATTAAAATTAGCCATGACAAGAAAAAAAACGTACACGGGCAATTGCCTTACAAAAAATCAAAAAAAAAATATATATATATATAGTTATGTGTGGGGTACCTGTAGTAAGTTCCAGCCTGTACAGGGCATTTGCAACCCCAAGCAGCGCAGATCTTCTTTTCAATAGCGTAGCGTTCAAATCCACACAGGCTATACGTACACGAACCGTATCCGGCCATACAGGGCAGAGGAATCATCAGTTTGGTGAGAGTAAAGTCCACGTGAGGATGGGGTAGGTCTCGGTCCGCTTGAAGCTTGTACTGTGATGCACAGCAAGAAACACCATCGTTTTACCTCAAGCATTTTTATGTGAACTTTTCTTCTGAATGGGGGATGAATGCTTACTAAACACGCTAGATTATTGCATAATTTGTATGCTCAGATTTCGTTTCGCATTAGAGGGCAATTAAATAGATGTTAACAAAACGAATGATATTATTTTAAACTAGTAATACTTAACACCCTGGTGATATCAGCCCCCTTTAGTGCGAAGCGCCTAAAGAATAAAACAACACGTTCGGAAGAAATGGCGCGTAGTCGACGCGATGCACGATGGTTCTTAAGACAGATGATGCCTTTGGTTGTCTGCATGGAGGATGCAGCTTCTCCGTGGGCATTGAGCTAACGCTTAATTAAATTCTAGCGCACGTTTATACCTTACGATTGTTTAATTTGAGATATATTGATAAATAATAATACATTCTGTGGCGTTTTAGGGAGCGTGGTCTAGGGGGCTACCGTACTAGTCATGGTTCGCGTCTACAGGGACGTGGCCGGTTCGGTCCCTGGCGTTGATCGAGCTATCTTCGAACGATGCTCGTTGAGAATAGATGACAGACTCTACCGCTGAGAGTCACGACTGTACTGCTACCACAAAGACTGTTGGAGAAATCCTTTAGATGTCTAGTCCTTTCGTGGCGATCATTCTAAATATTTGCAAATTTAGTTAACGTTACTAAGTAAAAAAGTATACAAGGGGAGCACAAGGGATCTAGATAGTGCACAGCCCTCGGATCGCTTGTCTAATTATGACAAGTTTAGGACCGGCCTACACCAAGCTACAGATCGAGTGAGTTGTTTAGAGATTTACAGGTACGGCTTTTTATGTCCCTACAAAGGTAACAGTAACAACATAAACAACAACAACAATGGCAACAATAACAACAACAACAACAACAAAAACTGTATAAACAAGAAAAACAACAACATGAGACCGCCCACGCCATACCTTGAAGTGAACTCTTCCCGGCGAAGTAATGTGGCCGACCTGGAGCCTTTTTAGCCGAATCCGTGGATCGCAGCCCTTTAGTGGATCGGCTGGATGCGCGTTATCTGAACATTTGCACAAGTGCACACTGTCGTCCGGCGTTCTGGCCGCCGCACCGACGTTTTCCTGCGGCTCCAGTAGCAGAAGCAACGACAGCGACAACGACAACGATAACAACGACGCCAGTGACAACCGAGGTACGCACAGCTCGACAAGGGGTCCGGCCAAAATCACGCACCGTACGTTTGTCTGTGTTGCTGGCATCTTTGGCAGAATCTGCACCAGACGCTGCACCACCAACTCAATGCTGCTGCTGCTGTTGCTGTTGTCGAAGGCCGCCGGTTGCTCGACAACGACATACGGGATCCCGGGATCTAATCATATCATTGTTTACACGCAGTGCTTATGGATCGCAGCAGCGAGGTCGGCGCCCAGGCATCGTTTGAAGTGCCGAGTGAAGTTGGCGGCCGTCTTAATTGCTGCTGGTAGTTGGCGGAGGCGAAGGCGCGTGTCGAAATGGTCTGTCTACCCGCCGAGGCGGATGTTTACGTGCCGGCCTGCATCGAAAGATACAGAGGTCGCCTCCACTTTACGGAGCCGCCTTTCGACGCTTCGACTTCAGCTGGACTCTCACAGTGACGCACGGGCGAAGGCACTCACCTATCTCTCATCTTTCTCGGTCTCTCTTCTCTCTCTCTCCCTCCCCCCTCTCTGTCTCTCCATCTCTCCATCTCTCTCGCTCTCTAACTATCTATCGCTCTCTGCCTGATAAGTTCTTGCTCGACTCAAGCAATATGTGACAACCACGTGACGCTGCTTGTAATGCAGCCGCTATTATACCTTGCCACGTAGGCGCTGGGCTATCTTGGCCATCTCCCGTTCGCGCCAGTGCAGTGCGCCGTGCAAGTGTCTCTGTAGGGGCTCTGCCTCGCATTTACGTATCTGATTTACTTCGTGAGGGATGTGTGCTTAGATCGTAGCATTTCATTTGCATCGGCACGACCAAAGTCCAATCGGAGTTGGATCATTTGTGTGACTGATAGCTGTTGTACGGCGAGTCTCGTAGCACTGGCTGGTAGCCGCCAGTGGTCGGAATTATCTGCGTTAATCGTAGCGTTAACCTGCAGCTCTGCTAGGGACGTGAATCAAACGACAAAGAAAACAAATGTAGGGCATGCAATTCATGCTGTACTTTATCTATTCTGTCTTGGCTATTGTGACAAATAGTTTCGTGTGGCTGACGATACCAAATCGGACAGAGCGAACTTTTCTGGCGAGCTGAACGATCCACAATGGTAAACATCTGTGCCGCTGACCGCCTGTGTCGTGTGTGTCATCTATGCCACGGCTTTGGTTACATATACTACGACTGCAGCCTAGCCAGCAAAGTGCAAACAAATTGAAATCTAGGCGACGAACATACATTACATAGTTCGCGTGCGCTTTCATTCCTTTTGAGCGCATTGGGAACTTACTAAGCGCATTTGTACAACAAACATAAATACAAATACGCATAACTAAACGTATAGCACGATATTTATAATAAACGCTTAAAAAAAAAATTAAACGTCCGTAGCACTAATATCAACACCCACATGGCCTTCTCAACATTTGCGCTAAAAGACTATATCTCTCTCTATACGTCGACAGCAACAAATTTTAAAAAAATTGCCTTTTTGCTAGCATAGAAAAGTGCAGCGCATTCGTTATAAATTCTGAATCTTTTGTTTTTTATATTTGAACAGAGATCTATTGAATAAGGTTAGATATATAAAACGTACTTCATCGGATGTGTATATTCCACTTGGCCTTAGTATTTGGTTTGTGAGAGTTATATGCTTCACATATCTATTTAGCTATGGCCGCACAAACAGCCTCTCCTTCCTTGCACTCGAGGTCTCTCCACTCCCCCCCCTAGAACATCCCCCTCGAACTCTCCAAAGGAAGTCCAGTCTTGCAGGACTTTGCCAGAAATTGAATGACGCTGATCCATAACTCATGTCGGGCTAATTTCAGCGCACACAGTCCGCTGTCGCAAGTGTGACTTTGACGTGTCGCCCACCGGCCGACCCGGGACTCGTTGGTATTTCGATCCATCTACGTACTGACTAATGCTTGCTGGTGGCCACCTACGACCAGTTGTCACCTGTGTGGGTGCGTGTGTTACGTCCGCTTCGTCATCTAGGCGCCCACCATCCAGCGTATGCTTGATTTACGACATCTTGCCATCGAGTGCAGAGACAGACGGTTTGCTGTTTTACAGCATTTGATCCAGTGCCGGCTTAAGTAGATGGTACGCTGCTAGTGGCCGGGCCGGGCCAGGCCGGGTACCACTCGGTTACTCGGAATCGGATTTCGCGCAAGCGAGTGAACGAGCAAGCAACGAAAGGATAATATCAGTCTTGAGATTGATGACGACGTCTATCGCAAAGCGATTTACTTCAGCTACGACGCTTCGTCGTCGAAGAAGAAGAAGAAGAAAAAAAAGTAGACGCAAAAAAGGTCGTCGTTTCGTGCTGAACTGATGAGTATAATTTATAAAACATTGGAATCATTCGCAGATTGGGGGCGGATGGGGTCGAGGAGCCTAGTGGACTGGTTTAGTGGATCGGCTTCTGTCGGCGGCCAGAAATGGACTGGATCTAAAGATGACCAGAGCGAGAGGTGAAAGAGAGAGAGAGATAGAGAGAGAGATGGAAGGAACAGAAATATAGAGGTAAAGAGAGAGAGAGAAATAAACGTAAAGAAAATAAATAAACAGGAAAGGGATGAGCAAGAGGGTGAAGGGAAAGTGAGGGACAAAAGGAGAGCTCAAAAAAGCCCGGTAAAAGAACATCCAGAGGCAGAGGAAAATGCCTGAGGAAAAAAAGAAGGGGGCATTAGAGATTGTTGGCGTAAAAAGTGAACGTCCGCGGCGGTGGCAGCGGACGTGGGGGGCGGGGGGGGGGGGGGCAAAGGAATGGGCTAACGGACGAACGGACGGTCGAGGACACGAAGAGGGGAAACCGGTCGAAGAAGGAGAGAGGAAGGCCATGCCGGCGAGTGGGCGGCTTTCAATTTCTCCACAAATATCTCGTTTACAGTGCAACGGAAGGGGCTACTACGGACTGGCCTGCTCCGCTGGTTGCTGGTGGCCGCCAAACGGGCCGAGCCGGGCTGGACTAGGTCTGTTTGCCCGACGTGGTCCGATCTGTCGTGGTCGTCTGTCGTCGTTATTGTTGTTTTTGTTGTAGTTGTTGTTGTTGATGCTGCTGTTGGGCGGCCAGCTCAACTAGCGAGAAGGGACCGACAGACCAAAGAGCCGCATCGCCGTATCCTATTTCCTTTACGATGTTAGATGTTGTTGTTGCTGCTGTCGCGGCCTCCGCTACTACTTCTTCTTCTGCTGCTGCTGGTGTTACGAAACCGGCGATGACAGCGGTAGGAGCGACATAGTGAGTTTGAGCGCTGGAAGGAATTCTCCTTTTCTCTCTTTCTACCTATCCAGATTGGTCTCTTGTCTTTCTTACGAACACACGCCTTCTTTCTTTCCAAACTTTCTCGTTCTCTGTCTCTCTGCTTTCTCCCTCCCTATCACTCGATATTTTCTTTCTCCCTCTCTCTCTTTCTCTCTCGGCCGTTAGCGAACGACATGGCAGTGAGCTCAAGAAGAGATAAATCAAGAGGTAGAAGTCAAAAATGAAGAATACTAGAAAGAAGAGGAATAAGGAGACGACGAGGAGGAGGCGTAGGGTGTACAAAAAAAAGATAATGATACGAAGAAGAGGAAGAAGAAGTCTTTAGAGGGTTTTCTGAAGGGAGGGAAAAATGTTTCTTTCAGACCCTTCAGCCGAGAGGTTATATGGCATGCTGCTACCGTCGTTGACGTCGGTGAAAGCGGGGGCGGCGGTGGCGTTAGGTGATCATCTTGCTGAATACCCCTCCACTAGTAGTAGCAGCCTTCTTCTTCATCTCAGTGCCGCTACTACTACAACTACTAACACTACCCTTTTTGCTACTACCACTACGAATAGGAGAATGATGATGATGACGACGACAGAAGCCGCAGCAACGGCGACGACGAGTGTCCGGTCACCCGGGCAGCCTACAGCCTGGGCATTTTCCTTGTCTCACTCCAAGATTTCCTCCCTCCCCTGCCCCCACACCTTAAAACCCTTCCACTATACCTCAAGACCCTTCCCCCTATGAACCCTCGCTGTTTGTCGTTTGCGCGTTTACCGGTCACAGCTATGGTATGGCAGTAGCAGAAGCATAGCGGTAGTGCTACAGTAGTAGTAGTAGTAGTAGCAGTTGTAGTAGAAGTCGTAGTAGTAGCAGGTGTAGTAGCAGAAGTAGCTTCGGGTAATGGTGAAGGTGGTGGTGGCGGTAGCCCTGCTGCAGGTGGTCGCGTCGACGAACACGACGACGACGACGAGCTGCCTCGTTGAGAGAGGAGGGTCTTTAAAAGCAGACAAGGGAGGCCAAGGCATGCTCCTGGATGGATAGCGGCGAACTCCTACGTCGGCTGGCTAGCCAGCTCGTTGGATAGATGGTTGGTTGGTTGCTCGGTTGGTTGCCGCTGGCCGAAACCGTCGAGAAGCAGGCAGCAAA